>JAMZAV010005301.1:0-44814 GCA_024449915.1 Sweltsa coloradensis | reverse complement strand
ACTTCAATTTTGACAAATACCAGTGTTCTTTGATTATCATAAATTTTGTTTTCTCTTGTCCCTGTTACCCGATTTGGTTTTAAAGCAAAATGCACTGCGTCTGAGGTACATCTAAATATGGTCCAAGTTTCAAAGTTCTAAGATGCACCGTTTTGTCTGTAGGCCAAATTAATCTCCGCGGAGAATTAGCTAGCTAGCTAGCCAGCCAGCTAGCCAGCCAGCCGGAAGGATTTCAACGATTTTCAGGCACATTTTTAACACAGCGAGTTATCGGATCAGGTTGATTTTTTTTTGGTAGGTCATGGACCACATATCAGGTCATATACGGAGTTTCAAGATTGTAAATCTTTCGGGGCGGCGTGTGCAGATAGCTGAAACCCCTCAACTCGGATAGCTGTATATAGGGCCGCGAGTTCGTCGTCGCATGAGCAGTTCCATGCGCTTGGCTGCGGGCGACGTCCGTCGCCCTAGATACAGCACCCAACGGAAAAAGGCTGATGTAGGGCATGTTTGGCCCTCTTTAGCCTAATGCAGGCAAAGTTATTTCAGTTTAAACAGTTAATACATAAGCGTACATAGGTAGCCTAATCGACGGACAGAGTCCAGTGTACATCTTTATATCCTCATTCGAGTAAGCTTAGTGTACTATACTGGATGTTCTCTTCCTGTCATTTCATTCATACTTTGAACAAACGACTCTCACTATCATTATTTCATTCATACAAATTATGATGAACACTTTTAATGAATTTTATTAAACAAATCCTATATAAATTGGTACCTTACTCAAAGATTGTGCAAAGTGCATAACTATACACCTATTTTAATTTAAAGACGACGACAACGGCAAAAAACATTGTTTTAACTGATGGCATCGCTACAAAAATCGTTTATTCAATATTGCATTATTTTACACAAACACTTATTCACTGGTATGTCTCATGTAAGGTAGGGCCTACACATCAGTATGCCCGAGAATCGGGTGACTAAATATTTATGGTATTTGGATGGTTGGGAAGGTCACTGAAAGCCAAGTTAGTCCCAGCAACAAAACCCGCAAAAACCGAGCTATAGCCAAGACAGACCGGCAGGCAACCTAAAGACTGCCCTGGGTCCACGAATAATTGGCCTCGATTGGGTAGGCGAAGATGATATTACGATATTCAGATCAATTTAGGAAATTTAGATAACAATATATTTTGGGCTCAATCTTTGGGTACCATGTTAATCCGAGACCATGGCTCGCGATATACATAATGGTGAAGGGAACGACACAAGATATCCACGTCTGGCGCACAATTGTAGTGCGCCGTTCTTCACCCATACATTACCACACTCTTGCGAAATAGGGTTTTCTCATTTTACAAAAAATACTTTTATTCTGCTAATTACTTTTATCGAATCGATATTTGGGAGTAAATCACGCAAGTAGTTATAATTGTATTTTGCTCAATCAACTAATTATTATAAAATGAGATATTGCACACAAAAAGAGTGCGGTAATTGAAAAGACAATGCATTCCGTTACTAACTGCTGACTGCGTTAGCCAAGGACGTGAATAATTCTCAGACAGACAAATTATTACTTTACATATAAGACGGATTTTAACAACGATAAAACTATGTGGACGAATTATCTGAATTGTAGAGAGTAATACAACTGCCACTTAATAGAAACTAGGATTCTCAATACCACTTCAATTATTAGCGTCTAATTTAATTTGTAGTTACAATCTGTACGACATTGCTTTACTTTTAATTTTATTTCCTAAGTACGCTTGTTAGTAAAAAAATAAGACCCAACATTACGCTCTACAACAAACTTGTTTTTACCATGTCAGAAAGCCGCTAATAAAATAATTGCATGTAAATCATAAAAACAATTATTTTTGTTGAATATAAGAACGGCCCTAATGCCCTAATAAAAATAGGTACGTTCACATTATTTTGGACTGTAAACAAATAAGCAAAGCATTCTACTAAAAAAAAATCAAACGTTTAAAGCGGGATTTATTCGTGCGATCTTAAAACGCACTTATTAAATTGTCAAGTTCAATGTGTCGGCAACTACTAATTATTGGAAGTGATACTGCGGCTTGTACAACGTAAGTGATATCTGATGCAGCTTTTTATGACCTTATTAGAATGCAATACACACCAAGAATAAGGAAACAATTAAGTAATCAATGCATTCCTGTACTGACTTTGGCAATTCAATAGCACATTATCGACGGTAAACAAGGGCGCGTACCTTTCTCCACCAGTAAGCCACACTACACAGTACAAGACACAGACATATAAAAGCTGTGACTGTCAGGGAGAAGTCACAGTTCTCTCCAGAGATAACTCGAGGAAGCAGCTTAACCATGCAGTCCGTGGTGAGTAGAGTGGGCAGGCTTGGCTGGTTTCCGATACCTTGGAAGTTGGGTTGGTTGATAATTGCCTTGTGTATGACATGAAAACACGAACTACAAACTAGAGTAACACTATTCTAAATATTAAAATAATGAATTATTAACGAAAGTGTACCTTAAGTTACGCTTACTCGTTGGACATACATTAAATTAATATACCTATGTTAATCTGTTTTACGTTTTTTTTTTTTTTTTTACAATTTTCACCTTCAGGTCAAAAAGCTGTTATAACATGTTTTGTAATGTAGCTATTAAGTCTATTCAGGAGCATGCAATCTTAATCCCAATAGAAGGTAGAAGGGTAACTATTTACTCAAAAGATACGTCAGAAGTTAAAAGTTTGGTTTAAACAATTAACAAAACTTTAAAATTTCTCAACAAAATCAAAATGAGTAAACAAACAAGTGTTTAACAATAATGCAGTGATTGGATCTCAAGACCATGGCATGAAATAGGGAACAAAATAGTGATGGAATTGCGATTATAGGTTCAAAGTGATAATTTTATAACATCCTTCTAGAAAATAATAGCAACTTTACAAATTATTTTGATATTTATACCATTCTGTACATTCTGGAAGAGAACAAGAACCAGAATTAATCTTAACGTGACCGTTGTTTCAGATCGCATTCTCCTGCCTGTTGGCCGTGGCCTCCGCCGGCTACCTGAACCATGCTGCCCCCCTAGCGTACGCTAGCCACGGCTCCCACGCTGTTGCCTACAACGCACCCCTCGTCACCGCTCCCCACCCCGTCCATGTCGGATACGCCTCACGGGTACGCTCATGCTGCTCCCGTCGCTCACGGATACGCCCACGCTGGACTCGCCTCTGAGGCTCGTCTGATCGACCCCGTTGCTATCGCCGCTGGAGCTCCCCTGCCCACCGGAGACACCGTCGAGGTCGCTGCCGCTAAGGCCTTCCACGCCCAGGCCCATGTTCAGGCCAAGCACCTGGCTCACTCTGCCCCCATCGCCCACGGATACGCTCACGCTGCACCCATTGCTCACGGATATGCCCACGCCGGACTCGTCTCTGAGGCTCGTCTTGTCGACCCCGTTGCCATCGCCGCTGGAGCTCCCCTGCCCACCGGAGACACCGTCGAGGTCCGCCGCCGCTAAGGCTGCCCATGCCCAGGCCCACCATGCCGCCAAGACCCGGGGGAAGCGTAGCCCCGGCTACCTGAACCATGGTGTCGCCATCGCCGCCCCCCTGGCTTATGCCGCCCCCTTGTCTTATGCCGTTGCTGCCCCCGCCCACAGCTACAGCTACTCCACCCAGATCGCACACGCCTCCCCCATCCGTAGCTACGGTTACTCCGCCTACTCTTCTCCCCTCGCCTATGCCGGACACGGTTATGGTGGACACCTTGGAGCATACTATGGTTAAGTTGATCCCAAGTATTAAAGTTTGTGTCAATTCCTTGAGTTCTATTAACTAGAAAGTCAAGGAATTGTCACAAAGTTGATGACTGAGCTACCTTTGGAGAGTCCCTCAATGTGATGGTCTACAGTTGGATACACTATGTTTGTCAGAGCTGGAGTCATTGCTTGATGGAAAACACTGTAAATATACACTACCGTTTGAAATGTGTTTATACCTCAAAATTATTTCTTGTTTTTTTGTGACCATTAATTTAATCTGTTATTGCTCAAAATAAAAATATGTTTCAAATAATACAATTGATATTTCTCTGCCCTTTACCTGCCTCATATTTCCAATCTACAACATTTTTTTGTGATGTGTTTTGTAAGCATAATTATCGACATTTAGATATCATACTACAATTCATAATAAAAAAAGAAAGAAAGAACGGAAAAAAAGAAAAAGAAAAAAGGGGGGGGGAGAACACAAACACAAAACTAACATGTATGGTGACTTTGGCATTGAAACGTATAATCCACTGATGGATTCAGATTAGAATGACGAAAGGTTAAAATGTAAGGGTCTCATCTTATCTCATTTCTATCAAATTATTTATTGTGTTCATCATATCATCCACATATAATATTAGAAATATTGGCATATTAATATAAAATTATTTTTAGTAAGTACTCTTTCGGGGGCAGGACATTCTATATGTATGGACCCCAAGGTCCGTTTCCTGCTCCCTTTCTGTATGAACTGTATGTGTAAATGTATCATGTTGATTACAGAAAAATAAATAATAATAATAATAATAATAATAATAATAATAATAATATAAATAATAATAATAAAATAATAATAATAATAAAATAATAACGTGTCTCTGGTAAGACTGTAATCATAGGCACCGTAGATGTTGCTGTTGCTAGTTATGTATACATAATCAATAAACTTCTAAAACACTTTAAAGAATGCGAATTTAAATATTTATTAAGAGAGAAATTACTAGAGGCCATAGGCCTGCAAAAATTGGAAATAATAATAATAATAATAATAATAAAAATAATAATAATAATAATAATAATAATAATAATAATAATAATAATAATAATAATAATAACGTGTCTCTGGTAAGACTGTAATCATAGGCACCGTAGATGTTGCTGTTGCTAGTTATGTATAGCCTACATAATATAAACTTCTAAAACACTTTAAAGAATGCGAATTTAAATATTTATTAAGAGAGAAATTACTAGAGGCCATAGGCCTGCAAAAATTGGAAATAATAATAATAATAATAATAATAATAATAATAATAATAATAATAATAATAATAATAATAATAATAATAATAATAATAATAATAATAATAATAATAATAATAATAATAATAATAATAATAATAATAATTTTTTTTTTTTTTTTTTTTTTTTTTTTTTATTGAAATACATATCTCTTATACATTTTTTTATCAAACAAGTTCGGCCATCCACAAGCTGCACAGGACAGCTTAACTGTGGAACATGTTACATTAAAGAAAATCATGCATGTGAAATAGTAATGATTTTTAACTAATTCAATATTTCAAAATTCTAGATAGCAATACAATAATAAGTGAAGTAACAGTAAGTATCAGTAAGCAGTGAATGACTCAGCGTGTAATAAAAAATAAAATAAAAATAAAAATACATACCACTAAAATAAAAGATTAAAATAGTAGATAAAAACAAGTAATTAATGTGCAAATTAAATACTTATACTAGCCAAAAACATTTTTGTGAAGCAACATTTTGCAGATAATACAGTGAATAAACATTGAATAGAACAGATATAGAACAGTGAAAAATTATAGTGCTAATTCATGTACATTAAATTATGAAACACTTATGTATAAAAAATACACAACAACCCTAACTTCACTGCATATTTCGTAATAAAAATGCCTTTAGCTCTCTTTTGATTTCATAAATAGTCTCTAAATCTCTGATGTTCTTTGGAATACTATTAAAAAAGAAAGGTATAGTGTAGCTAAGTGTTCTTTTACCATACTTATTTGCAACCCGTGGCAACTGGTATAATTCCGAAGATTTGGAGCGAGTAGAAGTAGTGTGGTTTATACAATTTTTGTGAGTATTAACGAAAAAATGTTTCAAAACTAATTTATATGTGAATAATTTTTGTAAAGGTAAAACGTTTTGTAGTCTAATAATAATAATAATAATAATAATAATAATAATAATAATAATAATAATAATAATAATAATAATAATAATAATAATAATAATAATAATAATAATAATAATACACCATACAGAGATACAGTCACGGCACGAAACAAACTAAGCTACACATTCTAAGATTACCACTTGAGAATATGCAAATACCCAGATGACCCACGATGTTATCATTATATTTCCAAAGCGAGGTTGAGGTTCTTGAGTTAAAAATGGTTAATTTGCAAATTTTGTTAAAACTTAAATCGGAAGAGCCATACTGAAAACGGCTTGACAAATAGGAAACAGTAGTATGAAACGTACAGCAATTTCCATTGAAATTATTATGTGTTTATGCTCTAGCTCAATGTCGGCCTAGACCATTGGGTGTGTAACAGTGATTTATTCCACAACCTAGGGTTTCCCTGAGTCCACTGATGTATTTATACACCACCCAACGTTATTTAACAGCCCGTAGGTCAGGAAGACTAATATAGGGCATGTTTGGCTCTCTTTAGGCTAATTCAGGCACTATTATTTCAGTTTAGGAAGACTAATGTAGGGCATGTTTGGCTCTCTTTAGCCTAATGCAGGCACTATTATTTCAGTTTAACCAGGTAATACATAAGCGTACATAATAGGTAATCGACGGACAATGTTATTGACCCAACGTACATAATTGAATCCCCATATACGAGTAAGCTTAGTGCACTATACTGGATGTTCCGAACACTCATATACAATTTTGCTTTCTTCCTGTCATTTCATTCATTCTTTAAACAAACTTATTTCATGCATACAAATTATGATTAACACTCTCCGTGAATTTTATTAACAAAATCTTCTTTAATTGGTACCTTACTCAAAGATAATGCATTTATATACACCTACTTTAATTTAACGACGACGACGACGACGATGGCAAAAACATCGCCGATGGTTTAACTAATGGCGTCGCTACAAAAATTGTTTGTTTAATATTGCACTATTTTACACGTACACTTATTCAACCGTATGTCTCATGTAAGGTAGGGCTAACACATCAGTATGCCCGAGAATCAAGTGACTAAATATTTATGGTATTTGAATGGTTGGGAAGGTAACTGAAAGCCAAGTTAGTCCCAGGAACAAAACCAACACAAACCGAGCTAGAGCCAAGACAGACCGGCAGGCAACCTAAACACTGGGTCCTCGAGTAATTGGCCTCGATTATGTAGGTGAAGACGATATTACGATATTCATATTAATTTAGGAAATTTAGATAACAATATATTTTGGGCTCAATCTTTGGGTACCATGTTAATCCGAGACCATGGCTCGCGATATACATAATGGTGAAGGGAACGACACAAGATATCCACGTCTGGTGCACGATTGTAGTGCGCCGTTCTTCACCCATACATTACCACACTCTTGCGAAATAGGGTTTTCTCATTTTACAAAAAATACTTTTATTCTGCTAATTACTTTTGTTTAAATCATTATTTGGAAGTTAATCACGCAAGTAATTATAACAGCATTTTGCTCAATCAACTAATTTTTATTAAATGAGATATTGCACGCAAAAAGAGTGCGGTAATTGAAAAGGCAATGCATTCCGTTATTCTTAGATATAGGAAACGTCAATGTCTGCAGACTGCATTAGCCAAGGACGTGAATGATTCCCAGACAGACAAAATAATTACACTGAACGTATAAGACTGATTTTTACAACCATAAAACTACGTAGACGAATTATCTGAATTGAATTGAGTAATACAACTGCCACTTAAGACTCTAAAACTAAGATTGTCAATACCACTTCAATTATTAGCGTCTTATTCAATTTGTAGTTGTTACAACCTGTACGGCATTGATTTAATTTTAATTTAATTTATGAAGTATGCTTTATGAATAAATAAGACCCAACATAACGCTTACAAACAAACTATTTATTTTTGGATCGGCTTGTTTTTATTATGTCAGAAAGCCGCTAGTAAAATGATTGTAAATAAGAAGAACAACCATTTTTGTTGATGATAAGAACGGCCCTAATAAAAATAGGTATGTTCACATATTATTTTGGACTTTAAACAAATAAGCAAAGCATTCTACTTAAAAACATCGCACGTTTATATAAATACTACAACCCCCATGGTTACGATATAAAGCGGATTTCTTCGTGCGATCTTAAAACGCACTAATTAAATTGTCAAGTTCAATGTGTCGGCGACTACAGGGTTTGCTTGGTATGCTTTAAATTTAATGTTCCCCACTGAAAATAGGTGGCAATTTGTGGGTATACACTCTAAATACGATTTAAAAAATATAAATAACAAATGCATTTTGAAGTCAAATGATTGGATAACTGCATCTATTTCATTTCTTGATTTGGTTGTTCGGGAAACATTCCTGTCGGTGGAATTCTTAACATAAGCAAAACATACACACAGAAATACGGAAATCACGGGATGGATTTTTTAATTCCTGAATTGTATTAAATATTTACATGTTAATTACAATGCAGTAGAATAGCGGTCACACCCAATCAAAGTACGGAATAAGCTGATCGATATCTCCGTTATTTCAATGTCCACGGGTTGAGGTGGCCAAGGCGCCAAGGGCGCGCTCCTTTCTCCGCCGGTAAGCCACAGTACACAGCCCAAGACATGGGCTCTAGTTCAAGGTATATAAGCTGTGAGTGTCAGGGTGAAGTCACAGTTCTCTCCAGAGATAACTCGAGGAAGCAGCTTAACCATGCAGTCCGTGGTGAGTATAGTGGGCATTCAACATCATAGGTTTAACATTAGACAGACCCTAAGAATATTCAATTCGTGTAACTTTTCGCCACCGCAACACTGACTTTACGACAATCAATAACATAATAGATAATATGAGATTTACACCTTGCATATATCAATCATATAATTTACTATGTACGCCATGTCAACATTATACTAAAAGTGATTCCAAATTCTAAGGTTGGTTCGAATTAGCCATGTTGATTCTGGCGCTGTTTTCGGGTGGAATCGTGTCCAGCTTGATTGATCGATGTTTCCTACTTAAATATTCCGGTCTCTAGTTCATCAATGTTCGCTCGTCGATGGTGTCGGCGCCTACAGGGTTGGCTTGGTCGGATTTGAAATTAATGTACACCATCTGAAAAAAGTTAGGCCTATGTGACTGATAAGACACAAAAAAGAATTTATTGATGTATTTATTTTATTTATTAATATGTTAAATACTTGTTGCTTTTTACCTACACAATCTTTAGACGAAACATATGTGCAATAAAGCAACAAACGAATAGTTATAATAAGAACAGTGCCTGTTGATTGGAAAGAAACTTATGTTAATATAACACGACAGGTTCGACTCCCACACATGTAAATTGAGAGAATGGTATTTTTTTGTAAACGTTTAATTTTAACCAAGAAAATAAAATAAACTTGGAAACAAAACATAAAAATAAAGAACACGTCTGAGTAGAACGATATTTAACAATAACTCACTAAACAAATAATAATATACCGAAATAGATTTTAAAGTGACAGACAGCATATTAACCGAAAGGAATTTCTCTAACTAGTATTGCATAGAATATTCGACGCTTAAGGGAAAACAACATTTCTCCATATTGTGTAACTTATTTAATACGCAAAGAAGATCATTCATTTCCTCACGATTATACCAAAATAAACAATAGTGCCTGCCCACGTTACAAAAACAAGGTTCATACTATAGGAATAAATTAAAACATGTATTATGATATGTATTATGGTCATCATTTATCAAATCAACGCATCAACTCATAATAAATCAAAGTACAAGTGATCAGACAAACAATAGAATAGAAGATTTTTTTTAGTATTTTATTGAGACAGCAAAAACTTTTAAGTAGACACAAACAAAACCATGACTAATATTTAACTCTTCCTTGTTTCAGATCGCATTCTCCTGCCTGTTGGCCGTGGCCTCCGCCGGCTACCTGAACAATGTCGCTCCCCTAGCGTACGCTAGCCACGGCCCCAGCGCCGTTGCCTACAACGCCCCCCTGGTCTCCGCCCCCCACCCCGTTCCCGTCCCCATTGCTCACTCTTACGCCGTTGCACCCATCGCTCACGCCTACGCTGCACCCGTCGCCCACGCCTACGCCCACGCTGCCCCCATCGCCCACGGATACGCCCACGCCGGACTCGTCTCTGAGGCTCGTCTGATCGACCCCGTTGCCATCGCCGCTGGAGCTCCCCTGCCCACCGGAGACACCGTCGAGGTCGCCGCCGCTAAGGCTTTCCACGCCCAGGCCCATGTTCAGGCCAAGAACCTGGCTTACTCCGCTCCCATCGCTCACGGATACGCTGCCGTTGCCCCCATCGCCCACGCTTACGCCGCCCCCATCGCTCACGGATACGCTCACGGATACGCCCACGCCGGACTCGCCTCTGAGGCTCGTCTGATCGACCCCGTTGCCATCGCCGCTGGAGCTCCCCTGCCCACCGGAGACACCGTCGAGGTCGCCGCCGCTAAGGCCTTCCACCACCAGGCTCATGTTGAGGCCAAGACCGGTCACCTTCTGGCCAAGGGACACTTCATCGCCAAGCGTAGCCCCGGCTACCTGAACGCTGGATATGCTGGATACGCCGCACCCCTGGCTTATGCCGCCCCCGCCCACAGCTACGGTTACTCCGCCTACTCTTCTCCCCTCGCCTACTCCGGATACTCCGGCTACGGTTATGGTGGACACCTTGGAGCATACTACGGTTAAGTTGATCCTACGTTATAAAGCTTGTTTCATTTTTTAGAGTTCTCTTTACGAGAAAGTCTTTGAAATGAGACAAGATAGTTGACTGAATTTGTACTGGAGAGTTCATCAATGTATTTGTCAGAAGCTGAGCAAAGAAATTTTGCTAGAGCTCCTGTCAAATTTGTTGTTGGAAAAAACTGTAAAAACCATCATATTTGAAATATATTTTCTTGTTCGTAATTATTTTATTTTGTTCTGTCAAAAAATAAAAATATATTTCAGATTAACTGTGTGCCTTTTTATTTAGATCGAGATCCTCTTTTCTTTACAGCAATTTTAAAGGAAGTTGACATTATCTTATGGGGTTAATAAATAATCAAAAACTTTATTTTTATAATATGCACTGATAAACACCTACACATCTATTGATACGATTTCGTTATAATTTTCGTTAAAAGTAATAGGGAATTTGCATAACATTATTTTATGGTTCTACTGGGTTAAGGCCACCTTCCTTTACAGAAAAATATCTTATTTTCTTGATTTTGAGAATATTTTCAATTATAAAATAAGGGTGAAAGTTTCCTACATATTTTGGCGGAAAAAACGGGTCATACGTCACCAGCCTTCATGATGCCAATCAACCAATCACGTAACGATATATCAAGTTACTAGCTTTCGGAGATTATCTTGGCTGTGAAAGCATATTTTGACATCTAGTTAGTTATAATATGCTTAATATTTCATTTTATACATTAAGTAATATCACAACGTAAGCTTTAACTGCATTTAAATTGATAATAAGTAAAAACACAATGTTGATTATAAAACTTGGAAATGGACATGAACTGTTTTTTTATTGTTGCTCATTGTTGTAAGAACCAAAGACTTTGGTAAAAGGAGGGAATTTCGTTGTTTATCTAGGCGGCCGTGTTCATCATGAAGACCGGTGACGTAGGCAGCCGTTTCAAAATAAATGTGCGGGAAATTTAAAAGGTCAAACTTTGACCCTCAAAAGATATTGAACGATTAACTTTAAAAACCTGAAATTAACGTTTATATCATTTTTAGACGAATATCTATATATTGCACACACTTTTACCAATATCTGGAACTTATGCAAATTCCCTATTGTACAATAGTACAAGCACATTTTTCATTATTCAATATTTTTCAAGAAGAAATCCTGTCTTCTGAGTGAAAATCTGATAGCCACTCATATTATCATATACAAGGTGTGCTCCACTTCTACAACTAATAAAATACAATGAAAAACATTTTAGTTTGGTAACTCTGTTAATTTGTTATTTATTAAGTAATAGAGCAGAGTAGACAATGAATAATTAAAACAATCACATTGGTAATATAATTAGTAACAAGGAAATACAATTCTATGAATTGATATATGGTCCCTAAAAAGGTAAATACTAAAAGGTTGGTAAGTCCTATTTCAGCCATTATCAACGTCAGTACAGCCTATGTTCCTTTACATTATACGCTCGTCTTAGTAACACCGTATAGTTAAATCATATTGCCAATGCTTAATTTTGTTAATAACTCACTTAATAACTTCTAATTGTGTTAATAACCCAAGAATATGATTCGACAGTTGACCTGACACCGGCACCGGTGGTGATGAAGCGATTTGGGAATGTGATATGTAGATCTAAAAGAACATGGGATTGTGTCAAGATGGCAACTCATGCAAATTTTTTGCCCGGTCACCACCTGGAACAAAAATATAGCTCACTGAATTAATATAACATTGTATGCGACTGGACGAACTTCAAAATGATATTATTGGAGAAGCACCAAAACGCTACCAATCTAGCCAAAAAATGCTATCTAATTTTGCCAATACATTTATTATCCTCCAATCAAGATGATTTATGTTTAAAAAAAACAATGCCTATCTTCGTACATAATTTGTTTTTCCAGTTATGGTGCCGATTGGAAACACGAAATAATTAATTAGAGGCCCGAAATTTACATTTGTTACAATCGAAGGCAAATATTAATGTTGACGTTCCTGTATGAAATTCGAATGATCACTCCGAGACGCGCGGCGTCGGCATGGATTCTTTAAGAGAGAAAATTAGCTGAAATTGTGTTCTGAATATTCCCATTTTCAAATTCTAGTCAAGTTGATGAATATATTCGGTATTTCCGTCTAATATATTGTGGTAATAGAAATTGAACAATTAGCGAATAATAGAGAAAGTATTAAACACCAATGAAACCAATGAAGCCTGCGTCCATGCCCGGTATGACTTAAATCACTTATAAGTGGAAGGTCCAGCGTTAATGTGCTTCATTGTTGACATAAGAAAAGCCCTGAAAGCGCTCAAAGTACGGTAAGGTTTTCATATATAAAGAAAAGTTTGAGTCTAAAAGTCATGTATAAATAATAACCCCCCTTAGTGGGTCAAGATGTCTATCATAATGCCAAATTAGTGCACAGAGTGAAACTAACGTGAAAATTGGCACATTTACTAATTCAGGTACGAGGATTTCAAAAATAAATGGCTCCAAGATGAGAAATAAATACTTAATTGAGTATAATTAGCATAATTAGCATGATTAGTAAAAAAATGCATTTAAGTGTGATAACATAAAAAAATATGGTAGTGTATGGAATGAAACAAAAGGATTTAATAAACACAACTCACATCAACAGAAACCAATAAGTTATTAACAACCGTTGATTTAATTAATCAATTAATTAATCAAAATAATTAATTTGGTTTAATTCACCAAACAATGGATTTTGGCACCACCACGGCGTAAATGAAGCATATAAAAAGTATTTGTTTTAAAAGGTGCACTATTTTGATCATTTCACAATTTAATTAATTAATCGAATTGATTAATTAATTTCATTGCATCCTATTTTCTCTTTGACTATCGTATAACATATCAAAATTTATCTCACATTGTCACGAATAATTTACAAGATCTACATTTTGATGTTAGCACATTTGCATGTCAATAAATGTAGTTATAATCATTATTATAATATATTATATATATATAATATATTACTATCATTTGTACCCCATTAGAAATAACAGCAATTTTGTAGTGAACGAGAATGCATATTGTGTTGTGTGATATGTCAATGTGCAAGGTCTTCTATAATAACAACTCTGCGACGTTATTATTGACTAAATATATCTCGGACAAATCCCAGTTGTAACCTGGGACCAACCTGTTTATGCCATCATGAAGCAAGTACAATGGCAACTTCCTCATGTGTACGGTGATGACCGCGTGGTGGCTATGGTGGGAGGGCTCCATATCGAGATGGCAACTCTTGATGTCATTGGTAACTGGCTGGAGGGAAGCGGCTGGATCAAAGTGATCATCTCAGCAGGAGTGACGACCACAAGACGGGGCTACATCATATTATCTGGTAAACAAGTGAATAGAGCAAGATATGCTCACCAGATCAGTTTGTCAGCTCTCCACATTTTGCTCAGAAAAGCATGGGATGAGGGCATCGAAACTAATGAGTCAGGCCTGTCCCTGGAACACTGGATTGTAATCAGGCGTGAGACATCCGTGCAATTTCAGTACTGGTACACAACAATGGTCCTTGAATCTCTCATGCTTAATATGTTGATTACAAGCCTAAGAGACGCCGACGTCGACATTTATTTACCCGCATTGACACGTATTTGTCTCTGGATGTTTGTGCTGGACCACACCCACTACAGTTCGCGATGGCTACCTGTGTTTGTCCACTCTCTTCGACAGCTTCCTACCAAACATCCATCGGTATGGGAAGAATTTAAGAGAGGAAATTTTACTTCCCGACGGACTAAGCGACCATTCTCATCCATATCTGACAATCAAATGCATGAACAGGACAACAAAATCGTGAAAACTGATGACGGTCCTCTCGGCCTGTACGACAATCCACATGCGCTGCTGAAATGGATGTTGTCCTCACCGGAAGTAAGTCGGATCCTCAAAAAATTCGAAAGTTCAGCAATGATTTTTTGCGTGGACGAACACCTCAAAACATCATGAAGATACTGCTGCATTTTGGACAGGTTTTGCGATTGACGTTAAAAAATGTGGATGTGTTTCTTTCAGATGGAAATCCGTTTGACGACAAGAGTAGTGCGTTTATTTCTCTGTTAGACAAACGTGTGATGAACGCCGATGCTGAGCAGTCTATGTACTTGGCGGATGCCATTGGTCAACAACAATACAGCACATACATCCAGGGGAGATTGGTGGAGTGCAAAGTGTCCGTACACGACACAATCAAGAGAAACAACCTCCAACTGTTCAGAGGAAAGAAAGGTGCCCAGAACAAACCTCGACAGAAACTCCTGTCAGCTAAAGAAGACTGCTCCCTCTTCTCCAGACACCTCATTGCAAGCCAGACAAGAGACGGAGATCTGGATGCATTTTTTGCACACGAAAACAAAAAGTATCCACCCTCCTTGTCTGAGTTCGATGATTTGCGTAAAGGAAAGAAGTCTGATCTGATGGAGTATTTAGGGCCCCATGGAATCATCTGTCCACAGATTCTACCAGTGACGGCACTCATCGTGGACGGAGCAGCTGCAGTTCATAAGACACACCCTGGTCAATGTTTAACGTTTGGAAATTACTGCGACACAGCATTTAAAGTGTACATAACTTCTTGAAACCGAGCTATCCAACGTATCGACCTTGTTTTCGATCTACTTGGACAACAGTCTGAAATCTTCCAGTCGCTGCAGGAGAGGAACAGGTGAGCCAGTCATAGTTACCTTGAAAACACCTATCCCAAAAAATTGGAGTGCATTCCTGAAAAAGTCGGAGAACAAAGAAGAGTTGTTCAATCTATTATCATCTCGATTGGTTCAGACCGTTCCATGTGAAACAGTAACTCTAGTCTGCACTATTGAATCAAATGTAAATAACAAACAACAAGTCTATTGATTTCACCATGATTGATCCATGCAACCATGAAGAAGCAGACTGTCGCCTCCTGATACATGTAAAACTTGCAAACAAGTTCCATCACCATAATATCATGATCAGCACTGTAGACTCAGACGTTCTGATCATAGCATTGCAGGTGTTTCGCCAGTTGAATGTTGACCAACTATGGATAGAATTCGGTGTGAGTAAACACAGGAGATATATTCCCTGTCACGAATATTTTACTAGTCTAGGTGAAGAAAAATGTTGTGCACTGGCATTCTGGCATGCTTTCAGTGGTTGTGATATCGTTTCGTAATTTTCTGGAAGAGGAAAGAAGACGCTGATGGAAGCATGGTCACATTTTGAAGCTGTGACACCAGTCTTCGTTGCTCTATCGAGTACTCCAGAGGAAGTAACAGACCAGCAACTCTCTATCCTCGAGCATTTTGTGGTCACTCTGTACAATCGTACTTCCCCAGTTCATTCGGTTAATGACAGCAGGAAGCACCTTTTCACGAAAAAAGATCGCGGCTTAGAGAATATCCCGCCAACGCAAGCAGCCTTAAAAGAGCATGCGAAGAGGGCAGCATATCAAGCAGGTCACATTTGGAAGCAGAGCCTTCAGAAGACAGCCATCCTTCCCGATCCAACCGACTGGGGCTGGCGCAACATACACCGCTGTGGACTGTCCTTCCAGAGGTAAATATAATATATTAGATTACTACATTGGAATTAGCAATATGTCCAACACCATTTCAATTTGAATACTTATTAACCTGTCTATCTATATTGCAGGTATCAATGCAATGCCGAGAACTTGTGAGATGTGGCTGAAAGGTGCGGTGTGGACCAAAATGCTCCTGCGTGAAAGCGTCCCTCAAGTGTACACAACTGTGTATGTGCGATGGACAGTGTTCAAGAGTAAATTAGATTTCAGTAACAAGCAAGCACGTTGTGCTTACATTAAAATGTAGTTTTGTAAAGTGTTCGTGACAATGTGAGGTAAATTTTGATATGTTACATTATAGTTTTTAGAGAAAAAATAATAACATAAAATTAATTAATTAATTGATTAATTACAATTAATAATTTATATCATTTAATGATCGAAAAAGTGCACCTAATAAAATAAGTTCATTTTACATGTTTAATTTAGGTCATGAAGTCATGAGCCTAGTCCCGAGTACGACGACATCTCAATACATGACGAAGCCTCATGATTCGACTACTGGTATGATACCTAAAGACGCAGCTGACACAGCGTTCACATTTGCAACGACCAAGACATCTCGAATCACAGATGCCACAACGAGCCCGATCCCAGGTCCCACGATTTCTCCAGACGCCACAATGTTTCAAGTACCGGCTCTCTCGTCACCACAAGAAGAGGAGAAGAACACATCAAGACCTCCACCAACAAACAGCAGAGTTGCTAAGTATAGAAGCCATCAGCCTATTCGTATGCAACCAAATAGAACAACTAAATCATTGCATAGGCCTAAATACATTCCTTTTCGGATCCCCACCCAAAAAAATCAAGACCCAAACTGTAGAAACTAACAATCTAAACTTATCAGATACAAATTCTATCAAATCAATTAAATTACAAAATTTCTCCCCGAACAGTTGCCTCACTAAACATATTATAAACAGTGCCCAACAGTTCACCAACTCAAGAATGCCTCTGATTAGAAATCCCAAAATAGAAACAAGTCAATTGACCAATTTAGATGATGAACATACTATTTCAATAAATATACCTATAGGCCTATGCCTACAAAACCATCTACACCTACCATCAAAAAAATCCTCAACTAACAGTATTAAATTAATGCACCAAAATATGCAAGGACTAGTCAGCTCAATAAATGGTTTAGAAGTCTTCCTAAATGACTGCTACATGAAAAATGAAGAAATCAGCATACTTTGTGTTTCTGAACATTGGTTAAAAAATGACGAAATAGATTCAGCACAAATATGTAATTACACTAAAGTAAATGCCTTCTGCAGATCAAAATATCTAAGGGGTGGAGTAGCTATTTTTGTAAATAATAAAATAAACAATAACAGCATAATAATAAGACCAGAAATCAATTCTATAAGCACAGAAAAAGATCTTGAAATAACAGGAATTGAAATCAATCTAGGTAAAGGATCGTTAAAAAAGGAACGCTTAATCATACTCACACTCTACAGAGCTCCATCTGGTAAAATAGACATATTCATTGACAGACTACACGACTTACTTCAAAAACTGATAAAAGAAAAGAAAAAAATAGTCATACTTGGTGACTTTAATACTGACTTTAAAAAAGATACAATAAACAGAAATAAAATAGATGATCTAATGCAATCGTTTAACCTTAAATTCACAATAACTGAAACAACACGCTTTGATCAGCATCACAAAACCGCCACAATTATTGACAATATTGCAACAGACCTACCATCAAATACATTCACTACAAAGGTAATGCAAAACTGCTTATCAGATCACTTCGGACAGCAAATCACAGTAGAAAAGGTGTCTGGTGACATTAAACCAAAAACAGTTACAAGAAGGAAATTTAAGGATATAAGTATAGATGCATTTAATGAACAACTTTTAGAGGTAAATTGGGAAAATGTGTATAAAGCGGAAACCTCATCGGATAAATATAATGTATTCATAGAACAATTTACTGAAATCTTTGATCAATGCTTTCCTGAAAAAACGTTTAAAATTAAACAAAAATTTATTAAACAACCATGGATAACAAAGGGAATAGATACATCCAGAAAAAACTTAAAAATTCTTCTATCTATGAAAAATCACTATCAAAACACATTTACAAATGCCCTATACAAAAATTACAAAAAAATATACAAAAAAATACTAATTGCAGCAAAAAATCTAGAAATTAACAATAATATTTCGAATAGTAATAATAAAACTAAAAAAATATGGGAAATTATAAATCATTCAAAAAAAGGTGTCAATTCAAAACCAAGCCATAACATGTTATTGATGACTCCTGACAAACATAAAATCACAAATCAACAAGAAATATCAAACATTTTCAATCATAGTTTTGCCACATCAGCCAGTAAACTAACTGCTCCACTTAGCCAAAATCAAAGTAATAATCCTAGAGATTTCTTTAAGCACCTAGTAAAGACAGATTTATCTCCAACACATTCAATATACCTAACCCCCACAATGGAAACTGAAATAATAAAACTTGTTTCCCAAATGAAAAACAAACACTCATGTGGAATGGACAATATTCCATTTTCACTCATTAAAAAATGCATACATAACATAGTTACTCCTCTAGCACACATATATAACACATGTTTGGAGACGGGATGTTTTCCAAACAAATTAAAAATTGCAAAGATTATTCCTATTCACAAGAAGGGAGAAAAAAGTTGTGTTGACAATTATAGACCCATCTCTTTACTACCAGCATTTTCTAAAATTATTGAAAAAATTATCTATGATAGATTGATATCCTTCTTTGACAAAAACAATATTCTATCCGACCATCAAAATGGCTTTAGAAAAAAGCGGTCAACCATGAAAACAATAGAAAATACTATTAAAAATATAATTGATGGCTTAGAAAATGGTAAGCAGACTATAGGAATATTCTGTGACCTATCTAAAGCGTTTGATTGCATATCCCACAGAATTCTCCTACAAAAATTAGAATATTATGGGATAAGGGGAATTCCACTAAAACTTATAAAATCATATCTAGAAGGCAGAATGCAACAGGTTCAAATCTCTGCTGTATGTGACAACAATATAGAGAGTAAATACCTCTCGGATCCAGAACAAATTACCCGCGGAGTACCTCAAGGTTCAATTCTGGGACCACTCTTTTTCATTGTATTCATGAATGACCTACCTGTGAACATATTAGAGTCTGAAATGTTCGCTGACGATACTACCTTTGTAGTTAAAGACGTTTCAAATGATGCTGTCTTCCTAAAGTCGGAAGAAAAGGTAAAAATTGCCACTATATGGTTTAAAGACAATGAACTCATACTAAACTCATTAAAAACAAAGTTTATAAAATTTCAATCATGTCACAGCCAAAACGCTCACGCTCTCACAACTATTCAAAATACCGAAGATAACGCAATTATCAATCAAGCTGAAAATACCGGATTCCTAGGCATAACCATAGACCAACACCTAAATTGGAACCAACATTGTTTAAATTTAGCAAAAAAGCTAAACTCAGCAATCTTTTCATTAAAATCAGTCAAAATACAGACAAACACAAAAATAGCTAAACTGACTTATTTTGCAAACTTTGAATCCCACATGCGCTATGGCATCGAATTCTGGGGGAACTCTACTTCTGCCAACAAAATTTTCTGTCTCCAGAAAAAAGCGTTACGTGATATTCTTAGCCTGGTTCAATCTAAAGATACCTACATTAAACCACACTGTAAAATACATTTTATAAAACAAAAAATACTTACCTTTTACAGTATGTACATACTACAGTCCCTTCTGGCAACAAAGAAAAACTTTAACAATGCTATGTTAAATAACGCCATTCACCACACAACACCAGACAAAATGAAAACATTCATGAAGACTTTCATAATAAGAAAATAACCCAACAAAATTCATCACACATACATATAAAACTTTTTAACAAACTTCCATTAACATTAAGAAACCTAACCAACCTAGATAGATTTAAGCAAAAAATCAAAAGTATACTTCTAAAAAAAGCATACTACTCAATTGCTGAATACCTTCAAGATACAGACTTCTCACTCTGAATTCAATCTATAGGGTTGAGTTAATCAAATGAAATCAAATTTATAAAAAAAAGGAAACCTAGACCTAACACTGGTAGGCCTACCTAATTTATCCCACATTGTTATCTAAGTCATCTGATTTATGTTATTATAATGCTGCATGTATTATAACATGTACAATTTGTGTTTATTCTGTTGTGTTGTGTCAAATGCATTAAGTTTACACATGGCCTATGACAGTTTAGTCATGTTTAGTCAGATGACAAAAAATTGTTAATATATGCCTAATGTAGACTTTTGTATAGACCTTTATATGTATATATTTATATCTAATTTATTATCTTATTGTGTTATTTAATTAATTTTAGATTCTTTCCATAAACCCTACTAAAACAGGTACAGCACCGTGCCTATGGGTATTTAAAAATATACCATGTATATACATGTACATTTTATGTGGAAATAAAGCAATTATTATTATTATTATTATTATTTTATGCAGGTAAAAAAATCTACTGTTTGGTGAATTACACAAAATTTGATATATTGATTAATTAATTGATTAATTAAAGACTAATTAACACCCCGTTACAAATTAAAATGTAGCTTTGTAAAGTGTTGTGACAATGTGAGGTAAAGTTTGATATGTTACATGATAGTTTTTAAGAGAAAAATTAATAACATAAAATTAATTAAGTAATTGATTAATGACAATTAATAATTTATATTATTTAATGATCGAAAAAGTGCACCTAGTAAAATCAGTACATTTTACATGTTTAATTTAGGTCATAGAGCCTTTATGGAGGTATAAATATCCACAGTTTGGTGAATTACGCAAAATTGTATATATTGATTAATTAATTGATTAATTAGCGCTAGGGGTGTTACAAACTTATTTGTTACTGTAACTTTGAGTAGTGTGCATTAAATTATTTTGTTTTATACCCCACACGACTACATTATTGAAAGAAATCACTCTTCGATGCATGTTTTTACTAATTACGCTAATTGTGCTAATTACTCTGTTTAGTTATTTATTTCTCATCTTTGAGCCATTTATTTTTTAAACCGTCGTACCCGAATTAGTAAATGTGCCAATTTTCACGTGAGTTTCACTCTGTGCACTAATTTTAGACATCTTGACCCCACTACCTATTACACAACGTGACCAAACAAACTCTTCCCCGTGGCGGTCAAATAAATAGGATATTTATTTAATGTACAACATTACAGAAGCTACCAATTTATACGTTTTAAACTGAATTGTTATATAGCAATAGACTCTCTACACATACAGCGCCTTTCGTTGTAAATAAGTTCTGGCTATTTATTTGTAAAACACATTATTATGTAACTGAAAGGGTAGACGTTTACGTAAATAAATAAATAAACAAACAAATTCCATATTTTTATTTTTCATAACCGAAATTTTTTAAATATTAACTTTAGGTTCTATTTGTAAAACATTTAGTGTAACATCAATTCTTAAAGGATAAAAATAGGAATCGAACTTATAGAAAAAATTCATGACCAGAGTATGCAGGGTTATTTAGAAGTATTTCTAATTAAATAGCTATATCTTATTAAAAAAAAACTGTTTGAGGATTTCGTCAACATCATAGTGCATATGACAGAGCTGGGAAAAATACAAAGGAAAACAAAATACGAAGAAATATACTATTTTAAAGTTTGTGATTTATTTCGTCGAAGGGTACATAAAAAGAACATTTTACAAATTTGAAGAGAAGAAAATTTACAGTTCGAAATAGATCTCCAGTAAAAATACAAATATATACAGTTTAAATCTCTCAACACATTTGACAACGGTTCTAACAAAAGTCACATTGCTCAGCTGTTGCCAAATAATCTGAGGGACTCTCCAGTAAAATCTCAGTCAGAATTCCTGTGACATCTCAAAGACTTTCTCATAAATAAGAACTCTCAGAGATGACAAGAGTAGAATGAACGCAGGTACAACTTAACCGTAGTATGCTCCAAGGTGTCCACCATAACCGTAGCCGGAGTATCCGGAGTAGGCGAGGGGAGAAGAGTAGGCGGAGTAACCGTAGCTGTGGGCGGGGGCGGCATAAGCCAGGGGTGCGGCGTATCCAGCATATCCAGCGTTCAGGTAGCCGGGGCTACGCTTGGCGATGAAGTGTCCCTTGGCCAGAAGGTGACCGGTCTTGGCCTCAACATGAGCCTGGTGGTGGAAGGCCTTAGCGGCGGCGACCTCGACGGTGTCTCCGGTGGGCAGGGGAGCTCCAGCGGCGATGGCAACGGGGTCGACAAGACGAGCCTCAGAGGCGAGGGCGAGGGGAGCGGCGTGGGCGTATCCGTGGGCGATGGGAGCGGCGTAAGCGTGGGCGATGGGGGCAACGGCAGCGTATCCGTGGGCGACGGGGGCAGAAAGAGCCAGGTGCTTGGCCTGAACATGGGCCTGGGCGTGGAAAGCCTTAGCGGCGGCGACCTCGACGGTGTCTCCGGTGGGCAGGGGAGCTCCAGCGGCGATGGCAACGGGGTCGATCAGACGAGCCTCAGAGACGAGTCCGGCGTGAGCAATGGGGGCAGCGTGGGCGACGGGTGCAGCGTAGGCGTGAGCGATGGGTGCAACGGCGTAAGAGTGAGCAATGGGGACGGGAACGGGGTGGGGGGCGGAGACCAGGGGGGCGTTGTAGGCAACGGCAGGGGTGCCATGGCTAGCGTACGCTAGGGGAGCGACGCTGTTCAGGTAGCCGGCGGAGGCCACGGCCAACAGGCAGGAGAATGCGATCTGTAACAGGGAACAATTGGTTTTAATTTTTTGTACCATACGATCCTTACTTTTCCGAAACATTGGTGAAAGATTTCTAGCTTGATAAGATCTTGCAGTTATGATGTTTGTTCCAACATTTATTAAAAAATAAAATAGACTAATCATGCATTTGTTTTCTTGTCATTTGGTACACTTAAGTACTGTTAAACATGTTTTACTTGTAATGTTTGTACCCTTTTAATTGGAAATATTACATGATTATTATGAACAACCTACTACATATTATTAAATTGTAATTATTTGTACCACTATTCTTTTCTTATAATAAATACTATTTATGCAGTGTACGTCCAAATAATTGCAATTTAATAATTAATTAACCTGTTCTACTTGTTTCATATTTATAACCTACATATAGTGTGAATAAATTAAATAATATAATAATTCATTTTTATATTTATCGGTCCAACGCCCTTTTAAATAAATCTCTTAGCAAAATTATGAATGATAATTATGCAATAAAAGTTTAAGACCATTTATTAAAGATACTATCAAACTCGTATTTATACGTAGAAATATTTTTTAATTATAATTATCAGTTTTGTAAAAAGTTGGCTGGACTATTGAGCAATACTGGTCTCTTTGAAATTGAATAATTTGAAATAGTGAAATTAATACTTGATATTTTTTTTCTTTTCTTAGAATTTGTTTTTCCTAACAATGATCAGTGTATAGGAGTACATGAACTCACCACGGACTGCATGGTTAAGCTGCTTCCTCGAGTTATCACTGGAGAGAACTGTGACTTCACCCTGACACTCACAGCTTATATACCTTGAACTAGACGCTCTTCGTGAACCACTGAGCCCCGTGGAGTAGCATTGTCATATGGTGAAAGGTGCCCGCCCTTGGCTGTCTTAACTTGTGGACATTGAAAATATCAAAGTGGGCAAGACATTTGATTAGGTATTGACGCCCATTATTTTATTCCCAAAACATTAATAAAATGTGACCGTTATTCACTAGTTTAAAGTCAACGATTGTAAAAATTATTCGTGGACCAGTTATCAATATGTTTATATTTTCGTTACATGTACAGAATGATAATACTTGTCGCTACAAATGAAACTACGTAAGGACTAAATCTTTGTTACCACTTACCAGATCCTAAGTAACATTTAATGTACATACATTTATATCAAAATATATACGTAATGTTATGTCCCAAAGCATACCGAAAAACTAAATGAAAAGTTGTGACAAATTGGAAATCACAATTTTGATGACAAGCTTGATGACCACAAAAGATTAGGTACACATTATTGTATTTTTATGTAAATTTATACCACATTTAAACCAAAGTCCCACGATATAAGATTGGCTGCGTTTTACTGATAATACTTGAATAACATCTCTTTATTTGAGATGCTATCCTTCATACGCCACCAATCATTATTAGAAATACTTGTATAAATCATTTTCATGTGTCATTTTATAGCATTTGTTGCATCTATTTTTTGGCCTCTTTAAAAAACTTGTGAAGTTATAATGTATTCTCATATTTTTATTTTAAAATTATGTCATCCAATTTGAACTATCATCAACTGAAGTACAATTTTGATTAACAAATTTTAAATATTATGTTTAATAAATAAAAATAAAACTGGAAAATCCTTAATGAACTTAAGTGAAAAAATGGCGCTTTGTAGCATACACAAACCGCAATTTTCACGTATCTCTTAAAACCCTTTCAGACCCCACGCACATTTAAATGTGCATCAACTTTCAAATTTTAATCCAGGGACAAATAGTTTTTTTATTTGATCCCAATTTCTTTATTTTTTGGTGTGAATAATAAGAAAATTACATCTTTTCCCCGTGCCATATTGCCATATGGCATGCCCATATTATATTTGATATTTGATATTAGATATTAGATTAGAAAAAAATTAGAGGAGAATGAAAAAAACCCATTTGGAGAAAAGGTAAAAAATGGTGAAAATGTGGTTTGACCCGGAAATGTAATAAATCTCTAGTATTGAGATTATTCGAGATACAAAAAATACAAAATATGGAATAAAAATTAAAAATTATTTTAGGAATGTATTTCAAATTTGAATTTGTACCGAAAATAAAGCATTAATTCAAAAGCCAAATTAAAAAAAAAAAACTAAAAAACACGATTTTGTTTTGGAAAATACTAAAATCTTAGAAAAATTGAATTTTGTAGTCATTGCCTAAAATGACAAACCAATTAAACTTGGTCTGAATGGGTATTATCTATGACACGCCACAAAAATAATTCATACACCATAAAGCCAAGCGAATAATAATAATGTTGAATGCCAAGGTCCTCCATTTAAAAATAATTGCGGTAAGACAATACACCACAGATTCGTGTGACTGCTTGAGTGAGATGGCATGTTTCGATTAGCACGCTTCAACTGGTTTTGCTGCAGTTTCGTCGTGTATTACAACCGGCTACCAGTGGCAAGAATGCACAGACAATGTCTTGAGACGATTACTCTTCGCGACATCAGTGAGCCGAGATACTGACTGATGATAACATAATGACAAAACAAGTTAACATGCGTCAATGAATGACCTATCGAACTGTAACTAGATTTATTAATAAAGTGTCGAAATATCCTATTCACGAACAGTGCTTAGTCAATACGGGAACGCGAAAATCCATTAACGCCATTGTTGTTGTGGTGTTATGTAGATTCAGTAAATAATATTTTTATAATTATATATTAAAATTATAATATCTGAGGAATGAGTTGATAAGGGTACAGTTCCATAGGAAAGATTGAGTGACGTGTTATTTCAAGAACTAAAGAGGAGAAGATTTTGAACTGGAATTACTTGGATTACTCTGGAAAAAACGAGCTAACAAAATCAACTGGGGAAAATGTTTTATGAGCGTTTTTTGTGGGAATGTTACGAGGGCGTGCATCTAACATGATGTGACTAGAGAGTTGGAGGTTGTGAAACAAACAAAGTCTGTATCTAACGTTATGTTTTGTATTTTATTCCTAATATTTTATTATTATTTTTCAGTCATGTACAAACAACATCCAATCACTTTCCTCGCTCATCCATGGCGCAAACCACTCGAGTTGCCAAGCACGCACACATAACACCACGTTGAACATGATCGTGCGTTCAAATAAGCTGGGAAGTAGACGTAGTAAAAATAAATTAATATCTTTTTAACAAAGCAAATCAAACATAAACCAGCTGACCTTAAACTGCATACCTGACCAGTGTTATTATTCTCGGAGTAAAAACTAGCGGCTAATAACAATCAATGTTTCCGATGCATAGCACCACAATCTCGGCGTCCACGCCTATCTTGCCAAGGATTAACCCTAAGGTTGTGTTAACTAACTGCATTCGGAGGAGGACCGAGCTAGTCGGGCGGTATAAAAGATCTGCAGGCGGGTGTCGCAATCACAGTTCTCTCCAGTGTACCCTGAGGAAACAATACAACCATGCAGTCCGTGGTAAGTCCACTCTCAACAGCACATTATCATTTGGTATCAAGTCACGAAATAAAATAGAGTAGAATCTAAGCACATTTTAAACCACACAATTAATATTAATAACATAGATTGAAATTGTGACGGTTTGACAAGTCGACGATTTTGTTAATTGATAATTTAATGTTTGGAAAGTGTACCCAAAATTTATCTGAAAAATAATATAACAGAAGTTCAGGAAAAAATAAAAATACTTTAAATCTAAATGAAAGATATATGTTAATTAAATGCTTTGATAAATAATTTAAATGTTTGGGTAATAAATAAACAATTTATCCTAGAAAACAATATAACAGAAATTAAAGTACTAATAGAATTTTAAAATATCCATTATTTATTATTATATTTAAATGCACACCAAAAAGTCAATTACAAAAATGTGCGACTTGGTAACAAACACGCATTGCAATAATTTTGAATCGTGAGTGTTATTTGCATCAAAAGTTTGTTATATTAATTATCATTGGCAAATAGTCAAACTTTGACAGTAGTGTGAAAATAAAATGAATACTACTATTTTTTTTATAAACCTTACGCACGTAATATAACTTTAAAGTACTTACTTATTGCAAGAGTAATAAAATTGTACAGCAATAAAATGAGAAAGTTCATAACTATATGTTTTATCGAGTTTAGGATAACGTAATTATTAATTTACTAATAACCAAAAGTAAGTATACAATATAGTGAGTAGTTTTAAATCTAACGCAAAGGTTGTCGACTGCGCCGTCCGTACCGTCGTCTGCTCCGCCATACCAATGAAACTTTAAATCACAATGCACATGACTGCTTGTTCCATTGAATTGGTGTACAATGTAGCAGACAATAGCACCGGGTCACTAACTATACATACTATACACTCAATAATAGTGAGAAGAAACATAATTTTAAAGTAAAAAAATCTTTTTGTTAAAAAACATTGAACCTCAAGTTTTTAAGGGTGGCTATTCTTTTATAAACTTCATAATTATCGTGAAAATACTAACGAATATAGTTGTTCGTCGAGAAGAAACTAACAAATTATTATTATATTAATAAACATCAAAAGCACAATAGTACGTTATTATTATATTAATAAGTAAGCAAAATTTTTGCAAATAAATATTGTTTGCAATGTGTACACTATATTTAATCTGCAGATGAATAACTTTAACATTTCTTTCAGATCGCATTCTCCTGCCTGTTGGCCGTGGCCTCCGCCGGCTACCTGAACAACGTTGCTCCCGTAGCGTACGCTAGCCACGGCACCCCCGCCGTTGCCTACAACGCCCCCCTGGTCTCCGCCCCCCACCCCGTTCCCGTCCCCATTGCTCACTCTTACGCCGTTGCACCCATCGCTCACGCCTACGCTGCACCCGTCGCCCACGCCTACGCCCACGCTGCCCCCATCGCCCACGGATACGCCCACGCCGGACTCGTCTCTGAGGCTCGTCTGATCGACCCCGTTGCCATCGCCGCTGGAGCTCCCCTGCCCACCGGAGACACCGTCGAGGTCGCCGCCGCTAAGGCTTCCACGCCCAGGCCCATGTTCAGGCAAGAACCTGGCTTACTCCGCTCCCATCGCTCACGGATACGCTGCCGTTGCCCCCATCGCCCACGCTTACGCCGCTCCCATTGCTCACGGATACGCCCACGCTGGACTCGCCTCTGAGGCTCGTCTGATCGACCCCGTTGCCATCGCCGCTGGAGCTCCCCTGCCCACCGGAGACACCGTCGAGGTCGCCGCCGCTAAGGCCTTCCACCACCAGGCTCATGTTGAGGCCAAGACCGGTCACCTTCTGGCCAAGGGACACTTCATCGCCAAGCGTAGCCCCGTCTACCTGAACGCTGGATATGCTGGATTCGCCGCCCCCATCCGTAGCTACGGTTACTCCGCCTACTCTTCTCCCCTCGCCTACTCCGGATACTCCGGCTACGGTTATGGTGGACACCTTGGAGCATACTACGGTTAATAAGTCAACTGCTTCTACCTCTAGAGAACGTTTGCATCACTTCTTGGAGTTCTTTAACGAGAAAGTCTAGGACTTGAACCAAATTGCTATGATAAAGTTACACTGGAGAGTTCCTTTGTCTCTTGCCAATAGCTGGACGATTTGTCAGAGCTCTTGGTTAATTTTTCTCTAAGGTATCATCACGTTTTACTTGACTGACCCACCAACTTTCCAAAATTGTAAAAAAATCTTATATGTCTGTAGATTTATTGTTTTGTGTACAGATTTGTGAAAATAAATTTAAATAAACAATTTGTTAAACCTACCTACATGACTTCTTTATTTAATCTACAATTAAATAGGTACTGAACTTTAAAGTTAGCTGAAGCAGGGCGTTAAAGCTTTTTGATGTTTATGCCGTTGTCGCCTCTTGCCATGATCTTCATATTATCAAACTTAGTTTACGTTTTCTTTTCTTTTTAAGTTTTTTTTTTCTTTTTCCTTGTTTTTTATCTTTTCATTTTTTTTCTTATTCTCACCCTTTTTATATTTGATTTTCATTATGCATATAATATCATTTAATTTGTTAACAAAATTTTGTGTTAAATGTATGTTGTTGTACATTCTTTATTTTCTAAAATTAAAATGTAATTTAATTTGTTCTGCATCTTGTAATTGATTATTAGTTTGTCCTCCTTTTTAATCAGTTTTTATAACTGATGATGTAATTTTAAAAATAATAAATCAATTAAAGCGGTTCAGTCA
Organism: Sweltsa coloradensis; assembly: GCA_024449915.1. NCBI lineage: Eukaryota > Metazoa > Arthropoda > Insecta > Plecoptera > Chloroperlidae > Sweltsa > Sweltsa coloradensis. The sequence continues at coordinate 15,415 of JAMZAV010005301.1, read as the reverse complement.
AGCCACACTTAAGAATATGTGGATTTAGATGTTTGTACTAAGCCCGCTTTGCACGCCACCTACAGTAATGGTAATAACACAGGTGACTGAAACGGTTATCTATTATAAATGACATAATTTATACTGTTCATCGGTTAAGCAGCGATGATTGTTAATATTGTATTCTAATATATCCACAAGACTATATGAATAATGCTTGAGAAGGAATAAGAATATATATGCTATGTAGGCCTACATTGGTCAAATAAGAGTGTACATAGTTTACTTGGATTCTACATTTGACAGTAGAATTATTACATTCGAAACTATTGCCAAGTAAACATGTAAATACCATTATAATAATATCATAGTAGACGTGACGACACAGATTCTTCCAAGAAGGTTCCTGATGTATAAGAATAACGTAATCGACCCCAAGTAATGGCAGAATATAGATGGTCAATATACACGTAAACGCTTGTTAGTATTTATCTCAATTTGTGGCTGAATTATGAAAAGAAAGAGAAATATATTGCATCACTGCCTATCATCAACAACTACTGGTCAGAGACCTTGAACTGATACACACTAAGTAATTCCTCACGTCTGTAAGTAAACAACACATGCTAATTAACTTACCTAAAGTGCATCCACACCATCCAATTGTTTTATTAGAAAGTAATAATTAAACAAGTTTAATAGCGAGTTAGTTCACGTCCGTGTAGTCGGCCTGGTAAAGAGGATATATATATTCTAAAGCGACGGAAGTTGTTGGAAGATTTAATTGAATTAGGTTAAAACGGTTATGCAATCAGCAAAATCTTGAGAGAGATGAAATGACTTTGAATGGATAGAGATGAAAGAGTAAAAGAGGGCGCAATAAGATGTAGTGAACCTTGGTTGAAATATGGCCAATGAAAGAATACAATCAATTCTAATGGAGAGTTGAATGCACGGATACAAGGGAACTCGTAGAGTGCCAATGTTAATAGCATCCATGACGTTGAATGGATAGCGATAAATAAATAAATAAATTTTATTTAGAGTCTACCCACTCAGTTCTATAACTTTTTATAAAAGAGAACTCTTGGTAAATCGTGCCAATATTTTATTATGACTGTATAGTTTATAGCTTGGTGAAGTTCAATGTTTACTAAATCTCCTGGTGGATATTCGGGGAACCGCTTAACTTCCAGCGAGCGAGTGGAGCGGCGGGCGCAAGAAAATGTAGTGGATCTTGGGTGAAACATGGCCAATGAATGAATACAATCAATTCTAATGGAGAGTTGAATGCACGGATACAAGGGAACTCGTAGAGTGTCAATGTTAATACCATCCATGACGTTGAATGGATAGAGATAAAATGAGACTTCTTGGTAAATTGTGCCAATATTTTATTATGGCTGTATAGTTTATAGCTTGGTGAAGCCCAAAGTTTACTTAATCTCCTGGTGGATATTCGGGGAACCGCTTAACTTCCGGCGAGCGAGTGGAGCGGGGGGCGCAAGAAAATCTAGTGGATCTTGGGTGAAACATGGCCAATGAATGAATACAATCAATTCTAAGGAGAGTTGAATGCACGGATAGGCCTACTAGGGAACTCGTAAAGTGCCAATGTTAATACCATCCATGATGTTGAATGGATAGAGATAAAAGAGACCTCTTGGTAAATCGTGACAATATTTTATTATGGCTGTATAGTTTATAGCTTGGTGAAGTCCAAGGTTTACTTAATCTCCTGGTGGATATTCGGGGAATCGCTTAACTTCCGGCGAGTGAGTGGAGCGGTGGGCGCAAGAAGATGTAGTGGACCTTGGGTGAAACATGGCCAATGAAAGAATACAATCAATTCTAATGGAGAGTTGAATGCACGGATACTAGGGAACTCGTAAAGTGCCAATGTTAATACCATCCATGATGTTGAATGGATAGAGATAAAAGAGACCTCTTGGTAAATCGTGACAATATTTTATTATGGCTGTATAGTTTATAGCTTGGTGAAGTCCAAGGTTTACTTAATCTCCTGGTGGATATTCGGGGAATCGCTTAACTTCCGGCGAGCGAGTGGAGCGGTGGGCGCAAGAAGATGTAGTGGACCTTGGGTGAAACATGGCCAATGAAAGAATACAATCAATTCTAATGGAGAGTTGAATGCACGGATACAAGGGAACTCGTAGCGTGCCAATGTTATTACCATCCATGATGTTGAATGGATAGATAAAAGAGAACTCTTGGTCATTCATGCCAATATTTTATTATTACTGTATAGTTTATAGTTTGGTGAAGTCCAAGGTTAACTAAATCTCCTGGTGGATATTCGGGGAACCGCTTTACTTCCGGCGAGCGAGTGGAGCGGCGGGCGCAAGGAGATCTAGCGGATCTTAGGTGAAACAAGGCCAATGAAAGAATACAATCAATTCTAATGGAGAGTTGAATGCACGGATACTAGGGAACTCGTAGAGTGCCAATGTTAATACCATCCATGACGTTGAATGGATAGAGATAAAAGAGAACTCTTGGTAAATCGTGCCAATTTTTATTATGGCTGTATAGTTTATAGCTTGGTGAAGTCCAAGGTTAACTAAATCTCCTGGTATATATTTGGGGAACCGCTTTACTTCCGTCGAGCGAGTGGAGCGGCGGGCGCAAGAAGACCTTGGGTGAAACATGGCTAATGAAAGAATACAATCAATTTTAATGGAGAGTTGAATGCACGGATACAAGGGAACTCGTAGAATGCCAATGTTAATACCATCCAGTGGCAGGATATCTTACCCTGGGCCTAACTCTTAACCCCTAACACGCGACCCTGTACCTCGTGATAGCCTGAACCAATCACCAGCCAGCAAGAGGTGACAGTGCTTGTCTGTTGTGTTCTGTAGCCTTGGAAAAACACCCCTGCAGGTAACCCAGGGTAAAATAGTTACACGCATCTGGCCCAAGGAGATTTACGGGGGGGGGGGGGGTTCCTAAAACATAGGTAATTAATTAATACTAGTATTAAGTAATTTGGAAGTACAAAAAGCACAGTTTATTGACATTTGAGAATAGAAAAAGTTAGAACTCGGTCTCCTACGTTGGAAGGTAGGTTGGGGTCGATAGGATTGATTGAAGGTGGTTATTAAATTAGTAAGTGGAACCTGGGAGAAGCGTGTCGCTTGATTGTGTGGTTATTGTGTTATTGTTATTGTGGGGTTATTGTATTATTGTGAGCACTGAGCAGCATGGTAGCAAGTATACATGAGGGATGGTGACTTCAACGCGCTAACAATTAAGGACGCAACTCCCGGTAGAGCTAAATTCCCACTCACTGTTTCTGAATGTTTCACTGAATGTTCACTGAATGTTTCAGTTAGTAAATACATAAATAAATAGATAGATAAATACATAAATACATAAATTAACTAAACTACAGTACGGAGTTCGATTTAGTAAGTGTCACATGGAACCCTAATCACAGTACAAAAATTCGTAGCATTGAACGTATCCAGCAGAAGTTCGTTTTTGCATGTCTCTGCTACAAGACCAATGTTCTATCATAGATGCATGCAACTATCCAACTTTATACAAAAATTTAAATGTTGTATCACTCGAAAATCGGCGCAAGCAGACAGATCTAATATTTTATATAAGCTTCTGCATAATAATTTTGACTCTCAGCTCCTTGATCTAGTACATTTTCACGTTCCTACATGATTAACACGAAACCTACAGACTTTCCATCTGCCAAGAAGCAGACTAGACATTTTTAGTAATTCGACAATTAACCGGATCCAACATACGTATAACCAATTAGTTATCCATCTAGATCTTGACATAAATTACCTTAATTTTCAATGTTGTAAAGTTTGTCTCACGTGTTCTTGGCGTTGTACAACATTGAAATCGTCATAGTTTTCTATTTGCATTTCGTTCTTTTGTGCACCTGAGTAGATCTATTTTAGATGTTGTTTGATTTTTTGATATCTTTGTTATTATTGTACTTTAGTATTTAATTAATTTTACGTAAAAGCCTATATCGCACTTGTGGAGGTAACTCTGTTGTTGGCGGCAGTAAATAAATAAATAGTTTGATAACTGCTGTATGATCACCACAATGGTACAAGGGTTTAGATAGAGAGTGCAAGGTACCACGCTCGTATATTAAAGGCGTATTACACTGGGGTCACCGCCAACTGGCTACAGTTTTTGGTTACAACCGGAAGTAAGCTGAACGAATGTGCGCATGCTCAGTACCATAAAAACCCAATCAGGGATAGCAGTTGGTAGTTTAGAAAATTTTATATATAGCCATTTGTAGCCAACCGCGACTCAAAACCCAAGCAAAAACTGTAGCCATGCAGTTGGCGGCGACCCCAGTGTAATAACCCCTTAAGAGAGAAAATATTCGTTAATATTTCGGTACTACATCTTTCAATGTAGTGTAAAGTAAAAATAAGGAATAATATTTATTACAATATTTTGCGAAAAGAATTGGTAGCTGCATATAAATGTAGAAGATCTAGCGTATTATTAATTAATATAAATAATTTCGACACTAAGAACACCAAGGAGAAGAGGGACAAACTGTTAATCCATCAATAATTATCATTGAACATTGGGGAATTATTGCATAACACTTGATCGTCAATGATATATATTAAGAAACTGGCAACGTCAAAGAATATTGACACAGTGATTGTTGATTACGTTTGTTTAAAGACAAATCCACAAAATCGACGAGGCTATAGCACAATATTAATGCAGACTCGTCTTACGTACGACAATAAGACTTCACGAGTGCGTGTACTTAAAGATTTCTAACATATTACATTATACAACAAACTTCATAACAAAATTAATCGTCGCATTGTTACTTCTGAATGTTTTGGTAATTAAATAAAACGAAAATAAAATTGTTAATAGTTTTGAAAAAGTACCTGACAATTGTGATTTATACGTACCCAAGAGAATCGTCCTTACATTTTCTTTCAAAAATTTCTTCTCCAAGTCTCAAGACGTTATACCAATAAATACCAATAAATTTCGAACGTTAAGTAACAAAAGAATAAGTAACGGTATTACACGCATACAGAGAAATATAATTACTAACGCACATATGCACAAGCAAACCACGTAAGAACCACGGAAATAATACAATCAATACATTCTCTAGACAGTCTAGAAGCAATAACCACATCCACACCTAGATACTCAAGGGCATGAACCTTTCTCCATAGGAAAATTGAGTTGAACGGAACAAATGCCAAAAGAAATGTGCATTACTTACAGGTATAAAAGCTATGAGTTGATTGTTGTAGGCACAGTTGTCTTCAGTGTCCACTAGAAGTAACTAGCAAGCCATGAAGTGTGTGGTGAGTAATGGTCTCATTATAATATTATATGGTTCTCCTAAAAATGTAATTATTCACAAACCGTTCTATAACAAAGTAGTCCATACACCATGCATGAACTAGCATCGTGTTACAACATGGGGCTTAAGCTAAAGGTTATATATTCAACATGTGTAAAGTGGATTTAAATAAGTAAAATATGCAAATCATTTAACAATAGGCAAACATTAAATCACTAAATTAGAAATCTAACACAATTGCGAAGTCAAGATAACATAGCAGATAATTGCTTTGTGCTTATAAAGTCAGGAAAGCATGAACGGAAAATCAGCAGAAATTGCAGCGCATCAACTATTATTAAGGGGAAACGCGTTTAGTGTTGTTACAAAAAAGCTGCTTCAATTTATTATGTAACTTGCATCAGATGTAATACGTTGCACAAGATGCATAGTTTTATCTTGAAAGGAATAACAGGAACCTTATGTCGGCAATAGGGATCCGAATTACAAACAACCATAATTCAGCAAGTAGAATAAAATTACAGTTTGGGAGTAAGACCTTAAGTCAGCTGTCTTGTATCCTCATTGAGATGTAAACAAAAATTTACAGCAATAATGCTCTAAACAATGTAAAAACAAATCCAATGACAAATTATTAATTACATTGCTTAATAATTTCTTGATTTTTAATTGCTTTAAGGGCAGGAAAGAAAATGCAGAGCACATGTGGCCCTCTAACTTAAAAAATGTATGTTGTTACACTAATGCCAAAACTATGTGCAAATGCAAGTTACTGTGATCTTAACTTGATCAAACCATCGAATAGAACAGAGTACTCTTCAATAAGGCTTGCTATTGATTTCAGATCGCATTCTCCTGCCTGTTGGCCGTGGCCTCCGCCGGCTACCTGAACCATGCTGCCCCCCTAGCGTACGCTAGCCACGGCTCCCACGCTGTTGCCTACAACGCACCCCTCGTCTCCGCCCCCCACCCCGTCCATGTTGCATACGCTGGTCCCCTCGCCCACGCCTAGCCGCACACACCGGACCCGTCGCCCACGGATACGCCCACGCTGCTCCCATCGCTCACGGATACGCCCACGCCGGACTCGTCTCTGAGGCTCGTCTGATCGACCCCGTTGCCATCGCCGCTGGAGCTCCCCTGCCCACCGGAGACACCGTCGAGGTCGCCGCCGCTAAGGCCTTCCACGCCCAGGCCCATGTTCAGGCCAAGCACCTGGCTCTCTCTGCCCCCATCGCCCACGGATACGCCCACGCTGCTCCCATCGCCCACGCTTACGCCGCCCCCATCGCTCACGGATACGCTCACGCTGCCCCCATCGCCCACGGATACGCCCACGCCGGACTCGTCTCTGAGGCTCGTCTGATCGACCCCGTTGCCATCGCCGCTGGAGCTCCCCTGCCCACCGGAGACACCGTCGAGGTCGCTGCCGCTAAGGCCGCCCATGCCCAGGCCCACCATGCCGCCAAGACCGGACACTTCATCGGCAAGCGTAGCCCCGGCTACCTGAACGCTGGTCACGCCGTCGCCGCTCCCCTGGCTTATGCCGCCCCCTTGTCTTATGCCGTTGCTGCCCCCGCCCACAGCTACAGCTACTCCTCCCAGATCGCACACGCCTCCCCCCTGGCTTATGCCGCCCCCGCCCACAGCTACGGCCTCTCTACCTACGCCGCTCCCCTCGCCTACGCCGGACACTCTGGCTACGGTTATGGTGGACACCTTGGAGCATACTACGGTTAAGCTTCCTACTTCTTTCTTCATTTTTAATTCTCTCATTTCAGAAGTTCTCTTTGATAGGGAAAGTTCTGGCAATGAGAGTAGAAGATTGACTTAGAAGCATTGAAATATCTTGAGAATTATTTTCAAACAGTCAGATTTCATTCGAGGCTGTTTGAGAGTAATTCACTTACATTTCTTTTTTTACTCCTACTTGTTTTAAATTATTTCTTCTCATAGTATTTTTAGATTCACTGTCATTTTGTACAATATTCGTCTCAATAAAAAATATTATTTTATTACATTATGGTTGTCCTTTATGCTAACCTTTACGCACTCGTTTCAGATTAGAACCTGAAATGTCCTGATGTCCACTTTACTAAATAATGTTAGTAAACCTATCTGTATTACTTAGAATGGGCTACACTCACGCAGAAAAAATATAGGTATTTGTGATGATTCACATCCACAATCAATTTGTTTATCTTTTATTTGAAAAAATTTGTTTATCTTTTATTTGAACTACCATAAATAACTATAAATTTGCATGTCAATTATTTATAGTCGTTTGGTGATTATTGAGCTAATGAGTGTGTATTGATTATTGATATTGATCTATGTAATCAGATTTATTTAGTTGTCCTCGTTTGTAAATCAGTTTTTTTAACTGAAAAGGATAGACGTTAAATAAATACTAAATAATAAATAATAAATAAATAATAGATAACAACAATATAAATTACCATCAGCGTATAATATATTCATCCAAACATCGTGACTGAATAGTAAGACTATTATTATTCTTCAACTTAGGCTGTTCCATACAAACACATTATGAAGTATTGTCACGAAAATAAAACAGTTATGACTGAGGTAAGAGATTAAAAGTAATCTTAGTTAGAGCTATAATTGGATGAGCGAAGCGAAGACTTTCAATTTCCCTGACCCCCCAAAAAATTTAGCTCTGGTGTTTTTTTTTGTTTTGTTTTTTTTTGTTTGTTTGTTTTTTTGTCTGTTTGTTAACTCTCTCCCAGGCAAACGGCATATCCGATCTAGATGAAAATTTGACAGGACCTTCGAAATCTCTGAACTTAGAGGTGTATTGTTTTTGGGTACAATCGAAGAAATATTTCTCATGAATATCGTACTTTTACGATTTTTTCGATTTTTTGTGCGATATTTTCGTGCCATTTGGGCCAATTCTGACCAAACGGGTGGGGCTACAACGTTCATGTTATACATGGACATTGAGGTTATGATGATGTAGTACATTTTTAAAGAAAAAGTTGAAAAAGTTAGCCAGAATCTATAGAAATAAAGCTTTTAATATAAGTTTTTTGATTTTTTGTGCGATATTTTCGTGCCATTTGGGCCAATTCTGACCAAACGGGTGGGGCTACAACGTTCATATTATACATGGACATTAAGGTTATGGTGATGTATTACCTTTTAAAAGAAAAAGTTGAAAAAGTTAGCCAGAATTCATAGAAATAAAGCTTTTAATATAAGTTTTTTACGGTAAATAATACCAATTGACAATAAACAATAGAAACTTGACAACAATCACTACAATGCGTAGGCAACAAAACAAAGCACTTGCAAAAGTAAAGATATCCCATGCAAACTAAAAACTTTAAAAAGCTCATCCATCAACGCGGCGGGACTTTAGCGTTTTCCTAGTTATGTATACATACGACTATTTATTACTAGGATTAGCTAGCGTTTGTTGAGTATATGCATTGCATATCAAGACCATTTCTTACTTGGTTGATCCTGGCCTGTTTAGTCCCTTTGAAGGCTCCATTATTGATTTCATTCAATTTCACTGATACTTGATATGCAATGTCTACGTAATGTGTATACGTAATGTGAAATATTTTGTCTTTTTGAAGTGCTGAAACAAAATATGTTGTTAGAATTTGAACGTCAGTAGGTCGATGATATATTTTATTTATAGTACATTCAATGCATTTTATTAATGGTACTTGTAGGAAATTAAAATGGAGTAACATTTTTATACAATTTGTTGTTCACAATTTTTTTGGTTCCTCAATAAATAGGACGTGCTGTATCCAACGTTGCTGACGTCTGTCGGAAATGTTCGTTTTGTATAATTCTTAATTAATCAATGAATAAATAAATTGACTCAAATAAATACGTCAAATTACTTATTGAATTTGTGTTTATTCAATCAATTATGATGGAAATGCAGTAGATAAGGTGCGGGGGATGAGGCAGACTGCACCTACAACATAAAAATATGTGCATATTGGTTAGAACATAAAATCGTCCGATCATCTTCAGTCTATATTTTTCACCGATGCAAACTCGCAACTCTTCCTCGCTCTCGGCTTATCCTTTCTTTCCAAGCATCAATCAACAAGCAGCCTACGGCTCGTTGCATAATTTACGTCTAGATCAGAGCGCAACGGAAGGTGAAAGTATCAGGCTGGTAGGAAGTCGTAGTAGTCTCGTGTTTCAGGGTCAACTTCCCCGTCCTTCACCTTCTCACAGCTAACGGTGAGATCCTCGCGTGCGCGCGCTTAATGTCAACGATACCTGGCTTCTCTCACGCTAACTAGACGATAATTATACAGAGGCTGATTAGCGAAGACAACTCACGGATTCCGGTTCACCAATCAGAGCTGGTGACAATATCAATAAATAAAATAATACGACCCCTTAATTGCTTCGATATTGATCTGCACAGCCGAAATTGAAAGAAGTCGGGGTTTAACAGGATTTGGTTTAGTATTTGTATTAGTATTAGTAGTTTTAGGGTGATTTAACAGCTACGATTAGACGCGCCTCCAAGATAAAACAATTTCTTTAAGTGTGAGTTACCACCATGTATACTTCTTTCTAAGGGGAGGAACCTAAGGGGTGATGCGGGGGTCAAGGGGTGGACAGGCCTGTGCTGGTCAGAACCAGCCACAAGCGTATATGGGGATGGCAGGGGTTCCCCCACGTCGTGGTCGTCTTCGTCTGTGACATCATCCGTCCGTGTTGTCATTGTCGTCGCCGTCGGGGAGGTAATCAAAGGGAAGGGGAAAGTTCCCCGATAACGACCCAGAGCTCGCCATTAGTTTCAGGGAGTGAAACTCCCCTACTCACGGGCCAAACCACGAGAAGGTTGCGAGTTGGACTTTGATGGCCCTTTGGTTTAGTCCATTAAAAAATAAAGGATACACAAAAATGAAGTCCGTATGGAAAAGGCAGATGAAGATGATCATGATGAAGATGATCATGATAAAAACGAAATTGAATGCGCTAAGCCAAAATTAATGAATAATTTTAATACCGATTCGCCAGTGTCATTGTGTGTATTTAGCAATTAATTGAACTTAACACTGTTCTTAGGTGGGAAAATGAGTTTTTACTATGTGTTATATTTTTATGTTTATACTTATTATTATATCATTGTGTGTCACCCTTTGGTTCAGTAGAAGAGGGCAGGAAATAATTCAGGGATGGAGGCAGGGTAACGTCACTCTAAAGTGTATTACCCGGCATTGCCATCAAGGAGATTTCAACGCTGGAACAAGAAGTGATGTTATTTTATTTTTGTACACCCATCTTGTATACAATGTGGTATATTGTTGGGTACTCATGCACGTAATTCAGACTTACTGTACGCTGGAACATCAAAACCCAACATGCATTGATCAATGCCTACACATGGTTAACAATGGTTTAGTTAGGAAGAAGTTATTGAGTAATTAGGCTGTGTCTAGTGTGTATCCAGCCACAATAAACTAATGATGTGATGAACCCGTTGAGAACATTTTCACTTTCTCGTCTGTTTTACTTGAGCAATGTAATTACACAATTAACTCGCAAATATCGGTATTAAATAACTATTGAATAACTAAACAATCAGATAATTCGCTACAAGAATTTCACACATGACCGAATATAATGTAACACATTAACATATTTTACACGTAAGAATGTGCATTCCTACGTTTTATACAACAAATGGAATACCCAACCCTCTTAGAGACCGGCTATGTTGCAATGTGTGTTGCGCATGTAACGAGAATGGTTTAACAAGAGCGGAAAGAAATTGTCGGCTATTGAAGTATATAAGCTCAGTTTCGTTAGCAGAGAGGCACAGTTCCCATCAGTTCTCAGCAACCAACAGTAGCAACAATGAAGTGTGTGGTGAGTAGATATAGCCATGTTTACTCCACTAAAATAACCGTTTGAAGATCAACAAAATTTAATTATATACTTTAGCAATGTACCTTTTTTTACTCTAGCTAGAAATTTACAAAAATTAACAATAAACTTTTAGATAACAATTAAGATCGTCTAAAGTTAAAATCACATCAATGATCGTTAATTAAAAAATAAAATTATGATTATATAAAATAATTTACTTTCAATATAAAATACTTGTCTGGTTATAGATAAATACAATATTATAATGATAGTATAATAAATAATTTTGTGTTACAATACAAATTAATCATCACTGTACAAAATATGTATTCAGTGAACTGAACGATAAGGTTATGGCAATAACTATTTCATTAAGATGGTTAGTTTCATATTTTGGGGTGTGTTAATTACGCCTTTTCTGAAATGTTAAATGAACAAAATTTACAATTTAATTTTAAATTACTTCGTATGAGGCTTAATCATGATATAAATAACATAGCAGTAACATTTTATATAAATAATTACATTTCATTTTTTTTTTTCATTTATTGAAAGAATTGTTTTTAATTTTAGCAAATATAATATTCGTTTCGGAATTGCAAATACTTTGAAAACATGCAATTCATACAGAAACAATTACCACAAAAAGGGGAATTATAGTTAAAGAGTTTTAAGAGGCACTAGTTCATAACTGCAGTAGCTTTAACATGTGGATAATATTAAACTGTTAGATAACGTAATATAACTAGTGAACTACAAAATAATATAATACCTACAGGGTAGAAATTGGTCTGTTGTAAATACATTAAAATACATAACCATGAGTTGCCACATTTGATAGAAAAGATAAATGTGAAAAAAACTTCAACAAAGTTGGTCAATGGGACTAATGTTTGTCTGGTTTCAGATCGTCTTCGTATCCTGTGTGCTGGCTGTGGCCTCTGCCGGCTACGACGTCCACGGCTCCCACCACTACTCAGCACCCCACAACAGCTACTCGTACAGTTCCCCCGTCCACCATGGATACTCCCACGCCGCCCCAGTATCTCACGGATACGCCCACGCCGCCCCCGTCGCCTACGGATACGCCCATGTCGGCCACTACGGCTCAGAAGTCCGTATTGTGGACCCCGTAGCTGTAGCGGCCGGGGCCCCCCTCCCTGTAGGAGACACGCACGAGGTAGCCGTCGCCAAGGCCGCCCACTTCAAGGCCCACGCTGTAGCCAATGAGCGTCTTCACACGTCATCCCTTGGTCACGGATACACTCACGCATACTCCGCCCCCGTCTCTCACGGATACGCCCACGTTGCCCCCGTCACCCACGGGTTCGCCCACGTCGGTCACTACGGCTCCGAGGTTCGTATTGTGGACCCCGCAGCTGTCGCCGCCGGAGCCCCCCTCCCCGTCGGGGATACCCACGAGGTCGCCATCGCCAAGGCCGAGCATTTCAAGGCCCACGCTCTTGCCCGGGGTCGCCTCCACGGAGCTCCCGTTGCCCACGGATACGTTCACGCTGCGCCGGTCGCTCATGGATACGCTCACGGATACGCCCACGCTGCCCCCATCGCCCACGGATACGCCCACGGAGAACACTACGGCTCTCAGGTTCGTCAGATCGACCCCGTTGCCATCGCTGCCGGCGCCCCCCTCCCCGGAGGTGACACATACGAGGTCGCCGCCGCTAAGGCCGCCCATCTTAAGGCCCACGCTGCCGCCAAGAACGGACACTTCGGCCACTACTATGGTTGATTTCTGCAACCCATTAAAAATGAAGCACATATTTTCACAATTATTATTGAGAATTTAAGAATGAATTACGTTTTTTCTTAAACATTCTTTTTTTAGAATGTATAAGAAACAATGCCACTACTCGAGATAGCCCAAGACTGAACATGTTTTCCATGTCATGATTTCGTTCATTTTCAATATGTTTCTACCTGCCTTACTTATGCAAGTGCTATGGAGAGAAGACTGCGAAATAAAGAAATACTATTCTACAAATAAACGTGTTTTCAGTTCTTGGTTTAACCCTGATTCCTTGGTACAAAAAATGGTCAGTTTTGTAATTTCATCATTCTACCATATATTGTACCTTCGGAAATCATGGGGCTATACAAAAAATTACATAATTAATTACAGAAATAAGTGAGTATATTTATTTTATATGTTTTTACAATTTTCTCGATATAATGTAATATAAATTCTTCAGTTGATTTAAAGATACCAACTTTCAAATTGGGCGCCACACTATAAAAAACACAATACAAAAAATGTAGCATCCAAATTGTAATTCCATATTAAGAAACTACATTCGTAAGTATTATCGACAATCTATCACTAGGATATTTATATATATATCAGACCCCTATTCCAACATGCGTCGGGTCGGGGGGTGACGAGTCACCATTTTCTCGGGCTACAGTTTCTCAGTGCTTGCTAGCCAGGCTATATAATATTATAAGTGAATATATTATGCACGGACTAAATTAATAATATTATATGAAAAGATATGTTTTGAGGTAAAACTGCTTGTGAATAATAATTACCGACGTTTCTCTAGGATTTCACCTAGCTTTATCAAGGGTTGTTATTCCATTTTGTTTTAAACCTTGATAAAGCTAGGTAGAAATTCCAAAATTAGTAACTTGGTAACAAAATATATCTCAATATCAATTCACAAGCAAATTTTTTCAAATTTTTTTTAAATGCGAAACCTTAATCTTTACAATAAGTTTTTTTTATAATTTTGGATAGCCTTAACTTAACAATATATTAATTTTCATGACTCTAAAATTTACCGGTTTTACGCATTTTTTTATTGTTGTGTGTTTTTTTGGTTTTTCCACGTTTATGGGTTGGACTCGTCTACCAGGAAGATTGCATTTAATGATTTTAGGCCTTAATCTCTGACTTAAGGTTAGTTCTTAGCGCATTATAAAAAGTTCACTTTCTCACAATTATATTTAATTTTTTTGCGATTTTTAGTGCGATATTTCCTGCTTGCCGATTTCACTCATTCGTTGGTGAGTTTCTATCATCAATTACAATGGCATTAAGTTAGCATCTATTTTTAAAAAAAAAAATGGTTACAGCCAGAATCTATGGAGAATAATAAAAGGCGTCTATATAAGAATCTTTCGTTTCATCTAAGGCTCAACATTTCGCGTGTCAAATTTGGAGCAATTCTGACGGTGGGCTTCAGATCATTAATGACTTAATGGTATATAAATGACAGCCTTGTAGGAAAAAAATTTGTTTTAAGATGTATCGAAACCCAGAGAACTCCAGAGGCTTAATAAATTTTACGGTAAGTACATCAAATCAGAAACAATAAAATTGAAAAGAGTCTACTAGCGGTCACAAAACAAAGCAACAAAGCACTTGCAAAGTAAGTACCCCGCAGACTAAATTAAAAAAAAAAAGCTCATCCATCAACGCGCGGACTTAGCGTTTTTTTTATTTTAATACGCATATTTACGCATGTAATGGATGTGTGTGTATCTTGGGTGTGTCCACGTGTGTATGGGTTTGGGAGAGTGTGGAAGATTGCATTTCAATGAAATTTTTTACATAAACATTTATATTTATCTAAATATATATTCAATGATTTTACATTACATCTAGTTCTAGCGCATTATAGAAAAGTTCACTTCCTATACGCAATTAAAATAAATTAAATGTTTTGCAATATTTTGCAACCGTGCGAATTTCCTAGTACAATTTCACTCAGTTCTTTGGTATTTCTACCACATCAATACAATGCATTTAATGCTTCACATCTACTTGTATAAAAACAAACAAGGCATTACATGCCAGAATCAATGGGAAAAGAATAAAAACGTTTGTCGTCTATCGATGAATCTTTCGTTCACACAAAGGCTTCACCAAGCCATACACAAGCTAAGTGTGACAAGCGAGTAATTTTGACGATCGATTTGACATTGAGACCATTCATTATCTAGAATTGAAATAAATGACAGGCCTTGATAGGAAAATATATTTTGTTTAATGATGCTAAGCTGAAAACCGCAGAGCTGCCAGGGGCGGTGATCCATGGCGTGTATAGTCCAGTCACCACGTAGAGCACGATCTAGAAGAAAGAGTCGATACTACAGGTCACACTCCCAACCGTCCTTTCAGTTGTTGATTAGTTTAGTGACAGGGTTGGCTTGGCCGCTTTGATTTACTGTCCCCCACTGAAA
>JAMZAV010005300.1:0-120085 GCA_024449915.1 Sweltsa coloradensis | reverse complement strand
TTTTAAAAGATTTTTTAAACTATTCCAGCAGTTCCTTTTCTATTTTCCGTCGATGGTTTCTCGGACGCTTCCCTGACGGCGACGACAATGACAACACAGACGGAGACGACCACGACGTGGGGGCCCCTGCTCTCCTCATATGCTTGTAGGCTAATTCTGACCAGCACAGGCCCATCCGTCCCTTGTCCCCCCGCGTCACCCCTTACGTTCCTCCCTTCGTCTCGATTAGCCAAGTTGCATAAATATGAGACGTTAAGAAATATCAAATCCAAATACAATGATATCCTGAACAAAACACGGTTAAAATAACAATGCACAGCACGCACCCGCTGCGTACTATTTTGGTGACATCCATCACCTTCCTTAGCCAGCGGTTTAGCCGAGGTCGTTTAACCGGTTCCCACTTGAACACCGAAGTTAAGCAGAATCGGGTGTAGTCAAGGGTAGAGTGGGTGACCGTTCTGCCTTGAAATTTGCGTATATAGCTGGGTATTGCCTTCAACCTGTAGTAAAATAAAATTGGAAAACTTACCGGCAGGCTGCTCGGCTGCTCCTTGTCCAGCCTCGACGACCACGTGGTCGACCTCGTGGTCCACATGGTCGACCTCGTGGTCCACGTGGTGCTCGTGCCCTACCACCTGCTCCTCGGGTGCGGCCTGGTCCTCTCTGGGCCACTGCTGGGATATGGAACTGGGGCAGAGGTCCAAATGGAGGATGTAAAGGTTCAGGAAGCGGGTAAGGGGCCGGTATGTGTTCGGGTTGTAGTTGTGGTAGCGGGTAAGGGGCGAGAATGGGTTCGGGTTGTAGTTGTGGTAGCGGGTTAGTGGCCGGTATGTGTTCGGGTTGCGGTTGAGGAAGGTGAACAGGTGGACGTTGCTGGTTAACTGGAGCGGGAACAAGGCCTCTTGTCGCGGGAAGGAAATCACGATCATCAGGCATGTTATAAGCCTGGCAAATTATAACACGTTGTACGAGAGTTACAGCGTAATAGCTAGTATTTACGAGAAATTCCCGCACATTCAAGGCGCCATCGCTGTACGGAACATCAGGGTGATTTACGGATTGCACCGTTTATCAATCTGACATGCCGAGCGATTCGGCGCCTAATAGGAATACCATTATCCAGGCTTATAAAATTCCTGGTTCTGGAAAGGTCTAAGGACACAAAATCAAACTTGATTTTCATTCTTTTCTACAACTTTTTAAAACTATATACAAATCACGTATGTTACTTAAAATTATGTCTTACCACGGCCCCTCCTGTTGCGGCGTCTACTGCCTCTTGTGGCAGTTTCGTCTCCACTACGTTGTCCGTCTTTTGTCGTATTTCCGGTTCCATATTGTTGTTGCCCACTTTCGTGTTCCTTCCTCCCACTGTCATTTCCATTAACACCGACGGCTTTTTCTATTTCGTCCAGTGTGGCCTCGAGGGCGCGTCCGAGCTCCTCGAGACGATTATCGTCTAATAATCATGAAAGAAAGTGGAAATTTAAATAAGTGTTAATGGTTGAAATAACTGTCGTATAGTTGTGCCCTGGCTGGCCATTGTATACACAATCTCTGGGTCCAACCAATGCCTGGCCAACTGAGCTACCAGACCCCAAGACAAACCTTCAAATAAAACTACTACGTACCATATGCTTGACTGTCATTCCATTTTGCAAAAAAAAAAAATATATTTCACTAGGACTTTGGTATACTCTTAAAGAACTCTATTGTGTACAGAGCAAAGATATTTTTAAATGGCATAACTTTTGCAATGTTTCATAACATTCAAGTAACGACCAATTTTACAGGACGCACTTACAAAACAACTAAATCTCGGCCTCGGCCGTACGGTACCGTTAGGCCCGAGTTGACTATGATTAGACGACAATTACCACAGATATTCAAAACCATCTAAATCTCAACCTCTTCCGTATGGTTACGCACCGCCCGAGGTGGCCAAAACCGTACAAGAATTACCCGAGATATTTACAAAAAACAATATTTTTTTAATTTACCGAAACCAAACAAACTGTTTTTTTATCAATTGGAAAACATCATTTGCCACGTTCGAATTTTAACACAACTTTGCTGTATGCCCTCTGACGTCACCCTACGAAAACAAAAATTTCAATTTAGAAAAAGCACCATCTATTTTTTTTTCTATTTAATACCCTTTTAAAACACGACCAAAGTGTCTCTGCGCGTAGCGCCCACTGTCTCTGCGCGTATAATATATAATATAATAATATTAATAATAATGAAAATCGGACAACTTTTGTACTTTTTCCGGGACGCCGAATTTTCCGGGACAATTTTCCGGGACACGAAAAAATCGGCCTCGTCGGTCCGGTTCCGTAGTGCCCAAGATGGTCCGGATCGGACATGAACTGCCCGAGTTATGACGATAAGAGTAGTTTTTGGATACCCCAAAATGACCACCCTCACTCAATTTTGAGAAATTTAAAGAAATTTTTTGCCCGGCCTGCCGAAGTGTTTGGTTTGGCGAATAACTCAAAATCAAAAAATTTCAAATCCAAAATTCCCCTTTGGCACCCCGAAAAAGGGTGACGTTTGCCCCGGGTCAAGACCCGTCAATTTTCCAAAGACCAACGTTCAAATAGGTCTGTTTTTTGGCACGGTAAAATTTTGGCAGATCTAGGCCGGAAGGAAAAATATAAACTTTTTTAAAACATTTAATACGATTTTTTCGCCAAATTAAAACTGTTACAGCTCCAGGCTGTAGCCTTGGACGCGGTCCAATCATATCAATGGAATGGACAAAATCACAAAATGGCTACATTTTCCGTGGTGCATTTATGACACTATAAAATCTCAACCTCGTCAGTACGGTTCCGTATCACACACAATCACACGAGCAATACTCGAGATATGAAAAAAAAAGATTTTAAAATTGACCAAAAACAAATAAACACTTTTTAATAAATTTAAATAAATAATTTGTCACATTCCTAGTTTTGTGTTTTGTTATTTCTGACTTGACCTTATTTTGGATTGCGCGGTAATTTTTGAAGAGGTATGGTAGATGGTGTCAGTTGATCATATGTCGTCTGGTTTTGTTTTTTATTTTTATAAGTCTGGCGATGTGGGGGGCGTAGTGGTTTGAGGTCCGTGAGGAGGAAGAGGCGGACACAGCTTATTTTTTTGCGGACTAGATGGCCATGACCAGAGACTCTGCCATGGTGTCTATTTGCTGTGGGGTGGTCGGTGTGACGGCCAGAGGGAGTAGTGGGAGGAGCGTGGCGTGATACAGTTGCCAGTTCGCATTTTGATAGTCCCATACAGTATGTTGGAAGTCTGTATTGCTTGAGAGCCAGGGTGTCACAGACAAGAAGAAAGTGAAAGCGATGTGATCAGATCCGATGTGTACGGCGTGGACCGGGAAGAGATGAGACGGTGTGTTGGAGGTGTAGAAAAAAGCTTGTCGGGTGAGGTGGGAGTGTTGTTAATCCGTAGTCCAATCTTGTTACAGTGGTGTTCATGTGGATTAAATTTGGACTGAGTGTGTTGACTTGGGTGGTTCCTTGAGAAGTTTTCCTTGCATCTCCATAGAGGGAGTGGGGTGCATTGAAATCTCCGATGCATAAGTGTCTAGAGCTTCTGTTCAGTGCGAGATTAGAGCCGTGACAGACAATAATGGTGCTGCTTTCTGTTTTTGTTGTTAAGATATATATTTAATTTATATAACTGGTTTCAATAACTTAATAGGATTATTACGCAAAAGCGGCACGAGTTTGCTTTGATGTTGAAAAGAACACGATTGGCAGTGACTGGAAAATAAACTGTAAACTCCTACACCTATGTTCTCCGCCTGGCAAGTTCCGGACACTGTTTTTCGACCAGTTTTTAGGGACTATTTCAATTGATAGTGTTACTGTCAAACTGTCTGCAGTATCTTGTATAACATTGTCCTTCATTGAAGATGCAGCGAGCTGCTTCATTGACCCATCTATGGCCACAACATGATGACGAACAAAGCCATCTTCTCTTTATGGTAGCTCATTTGGCTTAGAAATACCATGTTTAATGTCTTTCAATCTGCATTCTACAGGAGCACTACTTGCTGTTGTCTGACCACGGCAATAAAAAGATACCATTACCCCACTCCAAAGTGGCAATTTTCGAACAAGCTTGATAACTACAGGTACCAGGGATGGAAGTTATTGCAGTTAGTCACGGTCACCATCACAGTGGGCCTTCAAAGTCCAACTCGCAACCTTCCCGTGGTTTAGCCTGTGAGTAGGGGAGTAGTGTATTCCCCGTAACTAAGGGCGAGCTCTGGCCGATTAGGGTGCGTGTTGCAGAGAGAGCTCTCGCACAACTTTTTATCAAACCTTTCTTCATTCACACAGCCCTACTCATATTTATTTTCTTCTTTCACTTTTTTCTTCTCCATACTTGCCGGCTCTCTCTGCAACAAGCACTCCACCGTTCCCACCTAGTATAACCCATCCTAGGCAACATTCTCACTCCTTCCCAATATCTCCAGTGGCCACTATCTGATGATGACCTGGAATAAGTAAGTTATGAGCTGTTGTTATACATAATTAATAACATATGTATGAAAAATATATAACATCAATAATAATAATATAATAAATAGTAATAAAAATAAAAACTTCAACAATTAAAAACGAATTAAAGCACACTGCGATAACAAAATAGCACTGTGGTAAATAAAAAAAATAAAACACTCGAACAGAAATTCAGTTGAAGGTAGAAACACAAGAGGTAGTCAACGCTTCGATAGCAGAGGAGCTCGTGAGATAATACTAAGGTGGCGTTTTTCGTTGTAATGGTGGATGTGCATCCCTTGCAGTCACTCTTTATATGAACGTTCCTTCCAGGACCACCTGAGTGGTAATTTCTGAAAATCCAATTTGAAAATTTATCTGTGTAGATCTGAAGGGGACAAGTGTACACGGCCTACTTGTGTAAAATTCGTGTATAATTTTCATATTTTAATTATGAGTAATGATAGGCCTACGATTTGAATTATAAACTCAATCATGATCAACACTGCTAAATTAAATTACATGGTTATTGTAAGCAAGCATCACGTATACGGCATCGAGATTGTAGTATGGCGCCATGGGCCTTAAAGAACCGGCACTAATGGTGCACATGCAACCGGGTTCCGTGGGTACTGACCGCTGGAATGTGGCGAGTCACGTCGTACCACTCGGCAGCGGGTAGGCCGCGGTGCGGGTCTAGGCGCACGCGTCGGTGACTATTTCCTTCTAGTGTACACAGTATAAGGTTTTTAATTTGTTATTATTTTGTGTTTATTTCCGTACATTCATTACGTATGATTGAATAATAAACATACAGATGGATGCAAATGGCGGGCCTAAGAACCATTTTAGACATATCCACCACCGGGCAATGCAGGCAAGGCAAGGCCAACTGGTGATCGGTTTGCATGGCGACTGTGTCTACTTACAAGTATTGCTTTTGAAGTAAAAAGCACTAAAAAGTAAAATCCCTGAAAAGGTGATATCTGCAAAAATAATGTCGTCATGATGAGCCTCATAACATATCTTGATATATTACTCACAACCGATTAATTACACACTTAAATGCATATGTTCTGCTGTCATCAACGCGATTATAACGTCAATGCACTTTGCGTGCAGCTTCGATATGACCTCGCCGCCCCGCACCTTTTGACGACCACCTGCACTCACAGAGGCCAGGCCAGCCCTGCTTCGCAGTCGGTCAGTTGTTCTTGTTGCAGGCGCACGTGTTTTGTCCGCGCTCTTCGCTTTGGTCTCATTGGGCCGCCACAGTACATGGAGTTAGCTTCGGTTGCTGCTGTATGTGTTGTTTGTGCAAGTTTTGCTGCGTTCTCATTCATCATTCTGTTTGATGAATGTTCACTTCAGGAGGTTGTCAGTCCGTCCAGACTGAAAGGTTTAGTTCTCTCTTTATTCTGCCCTGCTTGCTGTGGAAAGCCACATTGTCTGTGGAGCGTAGGCCTACTCACTGGAAGCTCCTATCACTACATCGCGTAATGTTGGTGACTTATTCACCGCCGTGTATAATGTGACAATTCAATAGGATGAATAAATTACTGCTTAAAGTTTTGTTTAAGCAAGTCTTGTCTGTTATGTCCTGGCATTGAGTGGTTCCACAAAGCCTTTATGGCTAAAAGAGGCCATCAAAGTCCAACTCGCAACGTTCTCGTGGTTTGGCCCGTGAGTAGGGGAATATCACTCCTTAAAACTAATGGCGAGCTCTGGCTCGTCGTCGGGGAACTTTTCCCTTCCCTTTGACTACCTCCCCGACGGCGACGACAATCACAACACGGACAGATGAAGACACAGACGAAGACGACTACGACTTGGGGAAACACCTGCCCTCCCCATATGCTTGTAGCTGGTTCTGACCAGCACAGCCCTGTCCCCCCGCGTCTCCCCCCCTTACGTTTTTCCCCTTGGAAAAAAGTATTTATTATGGTGGTAACTTACACTTATAGAAATTGTTTTATCTTGAAGGCGCAAATAATCTTAGTTGTTAAAGCACCCTAAAACTATTAATACTAATACTAATCGGTATTGAGATTAGTGATTGGGTTCGGTTGTGTAGATGAAGTTTTGGTCTGGCCTCTGGTAACTGGTCTATTTGAGATTAGATTAACCTCATCCGGATGAAGGTTTTTGCCAGTTGTGTAGATGAAGTACTGGCAGGAATTTGCGGAGTGATTTTAAGATTTGTTTAAACTAATTTCCAAGTGACAGAAAGACGTGTGTTATGGACCTGTTTGTTCATATTCATGTGCCGTTTTAAAATTTCGATGGTTTCTCGGACGCTTCCCTGACGGCGACGACAATGACAACACGGACGGATGATGACACAGACGGAGACGACCACGACGTGGGGGACCCCTGCTCTCCCCATATGCTTGTGGCTAATTCTGACCAGCACAGGCCCATCCGTCCCTTGTCCCCCCGCGTCACCCCTTACGTTCCTCCCTTCGTCTCGATTAGCCAAGTTGCATAAATATGAGACGTTAAGAAATATCAAATCCAAATACAATGATATCCTGAACAAAACACGGTTAAAATAACAATGCACAGCACGCACCCGCTGCGTACTATTTTGGTGACATCCATCACCTTCCTTAGCCAGCGGTTTAGCCGAGGTCGTTTAACCGGTTCCCACTTGAACACCGAAGTTAAGCAGAATCGGGTGTAGTCAAGGGTAGAGTGGGTGACCGTTTTGCCTTGAAATTTGCGTATATAGCTGGGTATTGCCTTCAACCTGTAGTAAAATAAAATTGGAAAACTTACCGGCAGGCTGCTCGGCTGCTCCTTGTCCAGCCTCGACGACCACGTGGTCGACCTCGTGGTCCACATGGTCGACCTCGTGGTCCACGTGGTGCTCGTGCCCTACCACCTGCTCCTCGGGTGCGGCCTGGTCCTCTCTGGGCCACTGCTGGGATATGGAACTGGGGCAGAGGTCCAAATGGAGGATGTAAAGGTTCAGGAAGCGGGTTAGGGGCGGGTATGTGTTCGGGTTGTAGTTGTGGTAGCGGGTAAGGGGCGAGAATGGGTTCGGGTTGTAGTTGTGGTAGCGGGTTAGTGGCCGGTATGTGTTCGGGTTGCGGTTGAGGAAGGTGAACAGGTGGACGTTGCTGGTTAACTGGAGCGGGAACAAGGCCTCTTGTCGCGGGAAGGAAATCACGATCATCAGGCATGTTATAAGCCTGGCAAATTATAACACGTTGTACGAGAGTTACAGCGTAATAGCTAGTATTTACGAGAAATTCCCGCACATTCAAGGCGCCATCGCTGAACGCATCAGAGTGATCACGGATTGCACCGTTTATCAATCTGACATGCCGAGCGATTCGGCGCCTAATAGGAATACCATTATCCAGGCTTATAAAATTCCTGATTCTGGAAAGGTCTAAGGACACAAAATCAAACTTGATTTTCATTCTTTTCTACAACTTTTTAAAACTATATACAAATCACGTATGTTACTTAAAATTATGTCTTACCACGGCCCCTCCTGTTGCGGCGTCTACTGCCTCTTGTGGCAGTTTCGTCTCCACTACGTTGTCCGTCTTTTGTCGTATTTCCGGTTCCATATTGTTGTTGCCCACTTTCGTGTTCCTTCCTCCCACTGTCATTTCCATTAACACCGACGGCTTTTTCTATTTCGTCCAGTGTGGCCTCGAGGGCGCGTCCGAGCTCCTCGAGACGATTATCGTCTAATAATCATGAAAGAAAGTGGAAATTTAAATAAGTGTTAATGGTTGAAATAACTGTCGTATAGTTGTGCCCTGGCTGGCCATTGTATACACAATCTCTGGGTCCAACCAATGCCTGGCCAACTGAGCTACCAGACCCCAAGACAAACCTTCAAATAAAACTACTACATACCATATGCTTGACTGTCATTCCATTTTGCAAAAAAAAATATATTTCACTAGGACTTTGGTATACTCTTAAAGAACTCTATTGTGTACAGAGCAAAGATATTTTTAAATGGCATAACTTTTGCAATGTTTCATAACATTCAAGTAACGACCAATTTTACAGGACGCACTTACAAAACAACTAAATCTCGGCCTCGGCCGTACGGTACCGTTAGGCCCGAGTTGACTATGATTAGACGACAATTACCACAGATATTCAAAACCATCTAAATCTCAACCTCTTCCGTATGGTTACGCACCGCCCGAGGTGGCCAAAACCGTACAAGAATTACCCGAGATATTTACAAAAAACAGTATTTTTTTAATTTACCGAAACCAAACAAACTGTTTTTTTATCAATTGGAAAACATCATTTGCCACGTTCAAATTTTAACACAACTTTGCTGTATGCCCTCTGACGTCACCCTACGAAAACAAAAATTTCAATTTAGAAAAAGCACCATCTATTTTTTTTCTATTTAATACCCTTTTAAAACACGACCAAAGTGTCTCTGCGCGTAGCGCCCACTGTCTCTGCGCGTATAATATATAATATAATAATATTAATAATAATGAAAATCGGACAACTTTTGTACTTTTTCCGGGACGCCGAATTTTCCGGGACAATTTTCCGGGACACGAAAAAATCGGCCTCGTCGGTCCGGTTCCGTAGTGCCCAAGATGGTCCGGATCGGACATGAACTGCCCGAGTTATGACGATAAGAGTAGTTTTTGGATACCCCAAAATGACCACCCTCACTCAATTTTGAGAAATTTAAAGAAATTTTTGCCCGGCCTGCCGAAGTGTTTGGTTTGGCGAATAACTCAAAATCAAAATATTTCAAATCTGAAATTCTTCTTTGGCACCCCGAAAAAGGGTGACGTTTGCCCCGGGTCAAGACCCGTCAATTTTCCAAAGAACCAACGTTCAAATAGGTCTGTTTTTTGGGCACGGTAAAATTTTGGCAGATCTAGGCCGGAAGGAAAATATAAACTTTTTTAAAACATTTAATACGATTTTTTCGCCAAATTAAAACTGTTACAGCTCCAGGCTGTAGCCTTGGACGCGGTCCAATCATATCAATGGAATGGACAAAATCACAAAATGGCTACATTTTCCGTGGTGCATTTATGACACTATAAAATCTCAACCTCGTCAGTACGGTTCCGTATCACACACAATCACACGAGCAATACTCGAGATATGAAAAAAAAGATTTTAAAATTGACCAAAAACAAATAAACACTTTTTAATAAATTTAAATAAATAATTTGTCACATTCCTAATTTGACAGATCCAGGCCTTACTATTTTATAAATATTAACAAAACAAAACAAAAAACTACACTGTATCACATTACAATGTGTAATATAAATTCGTGGCATCGACAAAGCGAAAAAAATTCGTTGGGAAGTAATTAAAACAAAATCTAGTAATATATTTGAATTTCGCGGAAAAAGCTTCACATAGTGTCCACATGGTGCCGCCACCATACATCATGGCTGCTGCTGAAAATATTTTCGCGCGTTTTTGCCGCCTGTCAATAAACACATTTTTAGATATGCTTTTATTATGATGTGTACGACATGTTTTACAATCGCTTCATCATTAGTTATACATTGATGTAACATGAAGTTAAATGACAACTTGTAACAAGCCTAGATGCCACAAACATCCACAAATATAATTGATTTAACATGCAAGAATGGTTGTTGTGTACTTACTGATTGACGCCATTGTTCTTCTGTGAGCATTATCTTGTCATCACTAGTCACTACCACCCCCAACAAGACAACAAAAAACATTTTTACATTCAAATTATAATGCAGGAAAAAGGTTTTGTAAAATTATTGTAATACACAAAGATTAGCTTTGCAAAAGGACTTGGGTAATGTATTTAAAGAAAATAATAACAGAGTGCGAGGTTGACACAAATATGCATTTTGCGACATTTTCACTTTATTGCCGTTCAATGTTGTCACTACATTTATTATCATTTTCATTATGTAAATAGAGTAAATATTTCTTTTATCCATCTACAAAGTCAATTGGTCAATGCCAAGACTCTTAAATGTATCACAACAAATGCAAAACTATTGTTTAAACATGCCATTTCGTTTGGTTTCTTAAGCCTAGAAAATATGTGGTTACATTTTTAAATATCTTCATTTGACGCCGGAACACATTGTTACTAAATCTTTAACAATAATGTGCTGATGAAATATGTATTTGACATTTCATTTAATGTCAATTTTTCATTATAAATCATTGACTAGAACTTTAACCTATTGCAAGTTGTAGAAAATTTTTAAAGGTTTTTCTACATAATATCTAGGCCGAAAGCAAAATAACATTTTTCCTACATTTTACTTTTTGCCGTCGAAATTAATTGTGACTAAACTAGTGCTGTTTATTTACTTTTAAAGGTTGGTAATATTTAATGAAGATTAATAAATACTAGTATAATCATTTACAAGAGCTAAAACATTTAGAAAATATATTAAAAGTTGTCGAATGTATTGCATAGTGTCATTTCTAAGCCTAAAAAGAAATAATATTTTTTACCATTTTACTTTTGTCGTCGAAATTAATTGTGGCTAAACTAGTGATGTTTATTTACTTTTGAAGGTTGTTAATATTCAATTTGGATTACCAGATGCTGATACAATCATTGACAAGAGCTCAAACCTTTAGCAAATATATTTTAAGTTGAAGAATGTGTAGCATTGTGTAACATCTAGGCCGAAAAAGAAATAATAATTTTTCAAGATTTTTACTCTTGCCGTGGAAATTAATTGTGCATAAACTAGTGTTGTTTATTTACTTTTAAAGGTTGCTGATAATTTATTTGGATTACCAAATACGGGTACAACCATTGAAAAGAGCTCAAACCTTTAGGAAATATTCAAAAGTAGACGAATGTGTTGAAACGTAACATCTAGGCCAAAGCATAAATTATAGTTTACGATTTTAATTTTACCGTGGGAATTAATTGTGAATAAACTAGTGATGTTTAAATCATTTGGGAGATTGCCTATATTTAACTGAGGTTACTTTAATATTGTACAATCATTTGCAAGAGTTAAAACATTTGTAAGTAAATTAAAACACGACAAACGTGTTGCAATGTGTACATGTAGGCATAAGGGAAATTACATTTCTCGTCATTTTACACTTGCTGTCGAAATAGATTGTGACTATTGTAGCGTTGTTTTTCTACTTTAGAAGAGAATTAATATTTTATTTGCATTAATTAACTTACTTTTGCTTAACTTGTACAATGATTCGCAATACTTTAAACCTTTCGCAAGTAGGCCCTACTTATATTTTTTTTTATAAAACTCTTTACTTTTTCTACATTTTCATATTTTTTGCAAAGATAATTTCATCCAATCCAAATACAATAATAATTTTTAATAGACATTAACATACATTTACATCGACAATTTAATTGTAATTTTCATTATGAAAAAAATAAATAACAAAAAACATAGACATTCAGGACTTGTAGGCAATTGGAATAGACTCATGGAATCGGCTGTCGGAACAAATTAAATATGATAATTTCTGTAAGAATTGCTAAAAAAAAAACGTTTCCGCGTGGAACAACAATGCAGAAGTGCCATAAACGGACCAGATCACGTGGATCGAGACGCCTATTTTATGCAAAACACAATTAAACACATGCATCAAGTCAATGTATAATGCCAAGGGTATTTATTACGTTTTGAAAACAAGACAAGTTTTCAACTTTTGCCATTATCCTTTTTTTTATTATTTTCATTATACATATTAGAATTATTCTACACTTTACTTAGCCAGCAGTTATTTTGTCGAACTTGCCGTCGTCGGCGTCGTCGATAATCACTCCCTGTAAATATTAGAAATACATTAGGTCGAGTACATGTAAACGAGGAGAATTCTTTTCAGTTTTAAACGAGAATAATGTACATACCGCAAAATTCGGCCTGAACGTCGAGCGCAGCCATTCCCTCGAACATCCGTGGAACGGACGCTCGACACCGAGGGACTTCATATATTCTGTAATCATTTCAAATATCAACACATTAGAATTTTATTTTTTTCAATTCTCATTCATGCACAATGTTGTGGTCGAATAATGTAAAAACATACCAAAGATGGTTTTTGCTTCGGCTTTAATTCGGTATTTGCTCTTTGGGATGCCGTCCTCTTTGTAGAATTCTATGTGGCATTTGATGTAAAATGCCAACATGCTGCAATGTAGTAACAAAAAACATAAATGAAACCAAGGAAGAGATTTATTGTTTGTCATCAATAGGTTCGTACTGGATATATACATTATTAAAATATTTAAAACACGTGGTATGCTCACCTATCGTAATCGTACGGCGTATCGGGTGACGGGGGAGGGCCATCTTCGTCAGTATAATATGGCGGATATTCCGCCACGACTGTAAACAACAACAACAACACAACATTACACATTGTACAAAATTGTAATAGAAAATGTGCACATTTTTAATTTCTTGTACGATGAGACTGCAATAATTTTACTATACTCACTTGCTGCAATTGCATCGTTTCCATCAATCTCGTCTCGCATTCCCCAACAATATGCTACTTCCTCC
Source organism: Sweltsa coloradensis (assembly GCA_024449915.1). Lineage (NCBI taxonomy): Eukaryota > Metazoa > Arthropoda > Insecta > Plecoptera > Chloroperlidae > Sweltsa > Sweltsa coloradensis. The sequence continues at coordinate 107,043 of JAMZAV010005300.1, read as the reverse complement.
ATCTCCTGAAACTTCCAAAAAAACTGGTCCCTCTCTTCTTCCTGCTCCATGTTGACTGGAATTTTGGAGAAAAAAAATACAAACGTTAGACGAAAGATCCAAAACATTGTAAATGTTAAATGTAAACAATGAAAAAGAAATATACTAATTTATTTGAATTTCGCGCAAATAGCTTCATTTGTTTGCCACCAGACAGCGACACTAATCAAGCTGGACCTAAATTGGCGCATTTTTCGTGCCATGTCAAAAAACATATTTTTACACACTCGTTTATTACATTATGTACGAAATGAATGTTTATTGGTTCATCATTTGTTGTACATAGATGTACCTTCAAGCTAAATAACAACTTCTAACAAGTCTAGATGTCAAGGATATCATCGATTTCAATTGATTAAACATGCATAATTGGTTGGAATGTACTTACTCATCTGCGCCAACTCGACACCTTCTCGCGGTTTGGCCCGTGAATAGGGGAGTTTCACTCCCTGAAACTAATGGCGAGCTCTGGGTCGTCGTCGGGGAACCCCTTCCCTTTGACTACCTCCCCGACGGCGACGACAAAGACAACACGGACGGATGATGACACAGACGGAGACGACCACGACGTGGGGGAACCCCTGCCCTCCCCATATGCTTGTGGCTGGTTCTGACCAGCACAGGACTGTCCACCCCTTGTCCCCCCGCGTCATCCCATTCGTCTCGATTAGCCAAGTTGCATAAATATGAGACGTAAAGCAATATCCAATCCAATCCTTACGTCCCTCCCTTAGTCTCGATTAGCCAAGTTGCATAAATATGAGACATAAAGCAATATCCAATCAATCAATCTGAATATTATTATTGACTTATACGTAGCACAGTTCACAATGTATATGAGTAACACAACAACTAACAATTAGGTAATCTAAATAATGTACGTAGTGTACAGTTGGCCGTAGCGAGCCGTGAAACTGTGCGTTTGGCCGTAACGTGAGCCATCGAGCGTCCGCACTTGTCTGTCGTGGGTATTTGAACGACACAAAGACACCCTCCACTTTCCGGAATCTGGGTCAGCTAGATGCAAGAACAAGACGGTGTGTGCTGGGTAGAAGCAGCACCCGAACAGCCTTATTTCCGCTGCGAGGAACAAGGTGATTTAAATCAGTTTAACATGGGCAAAGTTAACTGCAGCGTCTCAAATCTACAGCTCGCCGCATGCGTGGAAATGAACCGCTACCGCTCGATGGAATTTAAAAGCATTTTGTAAACAAAAGCTTAAAGAGCAATGGCAATATTCCTGGAACAAGATAGAAAACAATAAATTGCGTCAAATCAAGAATAGCACAGCAGCCTGGATCTCTTCACGTCGCTCCTCTCGCCGTGAAGAAGTGGTTCTGGCTCGTTTAAGAATCGGGCACACTAACTCACGGATATCTTCTAAGAGGTGAAGATCCTTCCATTTGTGATGAGTGTGGCGAAGTTTTAACTATTGAACACGTTTTAGAAACCGGTACAAAACATAGAAGTGATAGAAATGATTTTAAACTAAAACCTTCCCTCAAATAAATTTTATCAGACAACTCCACGACAAGCGATAATGTTATTAATTTATTACGTAAAGTAAACCTTTTAAATTCAATTTGTGATTCATATATATTTAGCAATCAGAAAACTCAGAAAGTCCCCGACTAATAATACCCAGTGGTTTTCATACTCCAATAATGGCATAAGAATAAACGTCAAAGCCTTGAAATTTCGAACTTTCAAAAATGCTACAAACTTTTCACAATAATCTTTACTTTTAGCTACCAAAGCTCGGAAAGGGTTTAAATAATATCATTGTTTCTTCCAAAAGTCTCCGACTAATAATACTTAGTGGTTTTCATATTCCAATAATGGCATAAGAATAAACGACAAAGCCTTGAAATCAAATCTAGACCAGTAAATTTAATCTATTTTTATTTTATTTATCTTAAAAAATTCTAAACGTTTTTGAAGGGCCAAAAGTAGATTCAGTAATTGTTTCCTCTTGAGATCCTTGCATGCTGTACCAAACCTACTGCCTACCAAACTCACGATATTCCCTGTTGGACCTTTTTCATCTCGTGCATGCTGATCCATGCCAATGAATTTTTAAATACATGCGTGTTGTGTAGAAGATCCCCGCTCATCTCGTACTCGCATGACAGAATTCCTAAATGAGACAGTCGTTCGTCCCCCATTGTTGCTCGGATGTACGTTTTTATTCGGCACATTGTTGAAAAACTTTGCTCAGCTGTTTTACTTGACAGGTATTACTAATACAAGTTCAATGACTTGAAATAACTCCATAAAAGCTATTTTCACTGTCAACACTTTATTATACAAATCGTAAACACTTGTAGAAGTTGGTGGGTAAATTTTTTTTGCTAGTTTACACTCCACTTTCAAATCGATATCGATGGCTACTCACGATGAGCTGTACTTTTGTGCAAATGTGCAAATCACGTCGCACTTCATGTAATATTGGCTGGTAGGATCACAAGCACTGATCGCTTCCAACAGTTCTTGGTTCTTGTTAAAACGTTTGTCCTTCTCTGCTGTCGTTGCCTGACTAGGGTGGCGTACTCTCTACTGACGTGGAACCAGAACCGTAACCGTTATGTTGGGTTCCAATCCAACTGTTAGATAATATAGTACTCTGTCTCGTTGTTCCGATCCCTGATACATACAGACATAAAAACAGAGAAAGTGTCTTAAGAGTAGCCAAAGAGACTTACCCCCGTATGCTCGCTCGTCCATTTAAACCAAAATATTCTCTATTCTGACTTTTCTGTGGGAAAATAGTTAAAACCTACATATCACCTTTCATTTTTTCTAGTTCGACTTTTAACACATTATTGATAGTCTCTCCAATAGACACTGATTCGACGAGGATGCGTTGTCACTGCCGTTGACGACGAATCTTCGACAAGTGACTGCTCTTGATCTGTCAATCTCTCCTTCCTCTTATCTTGCCCTGCGGCCATAATTGACAGCAGCGTAGTCTCCCTATCCTATCACATAAATACGAATACAAGTAAGATAAAATAATAGTACTCAACATAATAACATTGCTCTAACCACCCATAGTCCTACTAATGACAATTAAAAACAAATGATTTTCCTAAAATTTAGAGAACAAAAAAGAGAAATAATTGTATTTCATGTATGTATTAATGGTAAAATTCATATTAAAAAATTGTAGAATGTAGGCCTATACATATAAAAGATGAATAAAAAACTTTTACCACACTTTTGACCACAATTTATAGTTTAGCTTTAAGCATTTTCACAATATTCCACCCTTATTAAGAAGGCTTAAAATGGTTCTCATTAAATATAGATAGATATAGATAGATAGATATTTTTACTCACTTAGACTAGTACAGTGTACAAGTATAACTCTTTGCAGAGAAAGTGAATAGTCTATACTTAATAATTAATAATAAAAGTGATAGTAATTATAATGATATACACAGTGTTAGAAGAAAGAATAGTTGGATATAAAGCATAATTGATAATTGATATGAATATTGATATATATATATGTGAAAATATATGTTTTGAGGTAAAACTGCGTGTGATGATTTATAATAAAATAATATTTTATTACCGACGTTTCACATATATATATATATACATATATATATATGACGATTCATTAATTGATTAATAATGATAAACACAGTGTTTATGTTAAAGTAGAGTTGATGCAAAACTAAAGCATGCGCTACTATAGATTAAGAACTCATCTAGAATAAAGAAAAGTTGGATATAAAGCAATTTTTGATGTGATATTGTGATAAGAATTGCTGATGGCACAGAAAACAGCAATGATGTACAGTAGAATGTGTCTAGTATATATTGATATTTATATATATATATATATATATATGTTTAAACTTGGCTTTATAGTAGGCGACTATGACGCTGTTATGTTAGTACTTTAGACAGAAATTAAAAAAGTGACTACACCGGGGTTTGAACCCGGGACCTTAGCTTACCGGGCTATGCTCTTGCCAACTGAGCTATGCGGCCACCAATTTAAAACTGTCTAATTTTTGGTCTGTTTTGTACATTGTTAATAACGTGTGTAGAGCAGATTGCACTGCCTATTAGACTACACATGAAAATAACTTGGAGAAATACAAACCATCTCTGTAACCCTAGAGTTGGGAAATATGATGTTTAAACTTTGCTTTATAGTAGGCGACTATGACGCTGTTATGTTAGTACTTTAGACAGAAATTAAAAAAGTGACTACACCGGGGTTTGAACCCGGGACCCTAGCTTACCGGGCTATGCTCTTATCAACTGAGCTATGCGGCCACCAATTTAAAACTGTCTAATTTTTGGTCTGTTTTGTACATTGTTAATAACGTGTGTAGAGCAGATTGCACTGCCTATTAGACTACACATGAAAATAACTTGGAGAAATACAAACCATCTCTGTAACCCTAGAGTTGGGAAATATGATGTTTAAACTTGGCTTTATAGTAGGCGACTATGACGCTGTTATGTTAGTACTTTAGACAGAAATAAAAAAGTGACTACACCGGGTATTGGAGCCGGGACCTTAGCTTACCGGGCTATGCTCTTACCAACTGAGCTATGCGGCCACCAATTTAAAACTGTCTAATTTTTGGTCTGTTTTGTACATTGTTAATAACGTGTGTAGAGCAGATTGCACTGCCTATTAGACTACACATGAAAATAACTTGGAGAAATACAAACCATCTCTGTAACCCTAGAGTTGGGAAATATGATGTTTAAACTTGGCTTTATAGTAGGCGACTATGACGCTGTTATGTTAGTACTTATGTTAGTAAGCTAAGGTCCCGGGTTCAAACCCCGGTGTAGTCACTTTTTTAATTTCTGTCTAAAGTACTAACATATATATATATATATGTGATGATTGATTGATTGATTAGTGTTTATGGTAAAGTAGAGTAGATGCAAAATAATAGTTTGCCCTACTAGATTAAGAATTCATATAGAATAAAGAAAAATTTGATATAAAGCAATAATTGATATGATATTGTGATAAGAATTGCTAATGGCACAGAAAACAGCAATGATGTACAGCAGAATGTGTCTTATATACCTGCACAATCCAAGGAAGCGTGTAAGCACATATATATTATATATAGAAGTTTGTTACATCATTTCGGCTAAGGGAACATTTGGAAATTTTAAATTGCAGTGCTTGTTTGTGGATAGACTATGCCTGCCAAAAGTTAACATTACCTGCTCTTCATTTGCTGGTGAACTCTGAATATCGATCAACCCCACCTGATCTTGGATTTCATCTGGGTTTTCTACTTTGGTTTCAAAGTCAGTTGCTGAATCCAGCTTTTCGCTAGGGGTACTACGAATCCTTTCTCATTTCCAACTCTTCTTTGTCTGCAATTAAATTATGTGTCTAATTATTTTGGGTACGACAGCGTCGGAGGAGCTATTGTATCAAAATCATAATTCCTAATGTAACACCGATAGTTTAAAATACAGTACCGTAAGTGGGGGTGAAGTTGAACAGTTTTTGGCTTTGTTTGCAAATAGAATGGACAGTTGATGCAATATCTATCCCATTTTTTTTGCATTAGTGTGAGTATCTACAGATTATGATTAAAGTGTTTTTATTCCAAGTTGCTTAAATATGAGACGTAAAGCAATATCCAATAAATCAATCATAGTTTACAGTTATGTAGGTACGACAAAAAATAAATAAAACCTTGTTGTTCAACTTCACCCCACGGTAAACTACTGATGCAAGAGTGTGGGGGTGAAGTTGATTATAGAAATGAATTCCTTGTAAAAAATTAGGTTAGGAACATGTGTTGCATGATACTTGGGAAGGGTAATTAACATGTACTACATGATATATGGCTAGCATTGAACGACGTTTTATTGCAATTGCGACGCACAAGATATCGACACCCTATTCCAACAAATCAACATGCTTTTCAAAGACACAGAGTCCTCTGTTGTTCATTATGTGGTCGGGTAGCGTCTCTTCCATTATCTTGTCGTAGGAAACCCACGACACATCTTCACTGCGTGTAAATACAAATGTCATTTTTACAGTGTCGATCGGCTTAAGGAATTTGACCTCCACTTCTTTTTTCTTTTTGTCATGCTGTATGGTCTGCGATAGATAAATATTGCACTGATTTTGTGACTTATTGGTAACCTTCACAAGTACCATTGTCCCTTGCTTTAGTGCACGAGGATGAGCTATAGGCCAATTATCCTTCGGTGTAGAAGACAATGGCGATTTAACATTTGCTGTTTTCTTGGTTTGGCTAGTAGCAACTCTTCCATTGCTTGTCGATGGTGTTGGGTCATTAGCATCTTGCGTCTCTAATCCCGCAAGTTCGTCTGCATCAGTCTGAGCTGCCACCACAGAACGAGCTGCCACAACATGAAGCTGTTTCTTTTTGCGAGAAGGGGCTTTTTGAGCATGCATTCGTGTTGCTGCCAGATAATTTACAACGTCATTTATGACACTTGCTGGTGTTGTCGCTTCGTCAGCTACACCATCAGGCCTTGTCTTCTGTGAAATGTTTTCTAAAAGTTTACTTTTACTAATAGGGTAAATGCCTGCACCCGCAAACCCATTTATTTTATCTTTTGTTTTATCTGCAGTTTCATCGAACAATTTCTTTAAAAGGCGAGGGAAAATCGTTTTCTCAACTGCAGACATACGTGGATTTTTTTCTTCCATTCAGTTAAAATGACCCTCCACGCTTTCTTTAATGGCCCTAAATAGCTAATGTTTAGAGGTTGAGTTATGTGCATACTGTTTGGTGGCAACCAAACCTCATTTTCTTGGCACACACGAAGTACTTCCGGACTAAAATGGGAGGCCAAGTAGTCTCCGTTTAGGGCAGTAGGCCCATTAATCTTGGCAGCATGTGGTAGAAACGTCTCCTTGAACCATTCAGTAAAGCTGGCGGTGTCAAACCAATCATGGGACGTTGTACCTGGACCCCAGGAAACAGCAGCTCTCGGTACAACACAGACGACCTTTCGGGCCCCCCTCGCATCATTTATCCCATAAATGTTCAGCTTTGTATACAATTTGAGGTGGCAGAAGTACACCACTAGCACTACAACAGAACATAATAGATTTAGAGCTTCTGGTGTGGTTGACTATGTTGTCAGGGTACTTGATACCTCTTCGAAAAATCATCTTCTGTCGTCCCGGGTTATCTGTTAAGCTAGTTTCGTCATAGTTAAATATCTGATGGGCCTCAAGCCCTTCTAAAGAGACTGCCAACTCATCAATGTAGTTACCTAAAATAACTTCATCAACTTGTCTCTTGACCATTTGATATTATTACTCATTCGAAACGCCAGGCATTTCTTATGGCAATCCATGAATGAAATCATCCAGTCACGTCCTGGTACATTATGCACAAACTGCGGATCATCTCTGCCACTAGATTCTAAATAAGACTTCACAATAAACTTAATGTCGTTGCAATCGATCGGAAATCCCCAATCTGAAGTTAATACCAGGCACTGCACCAGTGGCGGCTCGTCAATTATATTGTGGGGGTGCTGCAAAAGAAATGCAACGTTTCCCAAAGAACCACCATAAGTACCAGTTGATGTGAACAGCAGAGCTCTCATGTTTTTGCATTTGAAATACTAATTTACCTAACTTAGAGTAACCATTATTCGTCCATGTTTTATGGCCAACAAACAACAAACAAGGAAAACAGTAAAGCTTCATTGTTTGTTTACAACCACAGATCCATTCATTTTGTGTGAAAATATCTGCACGGAAATGTCGGCTGTTCGATGCTCCCTTACTTATTGCCTTCTACGTCATCACCAATAACGGCGTTGGGACTGGTTCTGACCAGCATGGGACCCTCCTCCCCATATCCCCTAGGCTAGAGTGGTGCATTATGACTAAACGGAACCAACCAAAAAAATACAATTTTTCTTCATCTTAGTATTTTCTTCAAGAGAAAGATAATGAAAAAAACTATACTTTTAAGTTAAAAATCAATTGCACTAACACTTTCACTCATAATCGGTTAATTATATGGCAAGTACACCGCAATCCCACCTACACTCCGCATAGGGGAAGAGATTACAACTCCCGATGAAGTCAGAGCGTGGGAAGGGAACGCAACGTCAACAATACCGAGCTGCGGCGAGCGTTGCCGAACGAGCCTCAGTGGGCTTAGTGCTGGGTAGAAGCAGCACCCGAACAGCCATATTTCCGCTGCTAGGAACAAGGTGATTTAAATCAGTTTAACATGGGCAAAGTTGACTGCAGCGTCTCAAATCTACAGCTCGCCGTATGCGTGGAAATAAACCGCTACCGCTCGATGGAATTTAAAAGCATTTTGTAAACAAATGCTTAAAGAGCAATGGCAATATTCCTGGAACAAGATAGAAAACAATAAATTGCGTAAATCAAGAATAGCACGGCAGCCTGGATATCTTCACGTCGCTCCTCTCGCCGTGAAGAAGTGGTTCTGGCTCGTTTAAGAATCGGGCACACTCACTCACGGATATCTTCTAAGAGGTGAAGATCCTCCCATTTGTGATGAGTGTGGCGAAGTTTTAACTATTAAACACGTTTTAGAAACCGGTACAAAACATAGAAGTGATAGAAATGATTTTAAACTAAAACCTTTCCTCAAAGAAATTTTATCAGACAACTCCACGACAAGCGAAAATGTTATTAATTTCTTATGTAAAGTAAACCTTTGAAATTCAATTTGAAATTCATATTTATTTAGCAATCAGAAAATTCGATGGGCACTGATAACTTTACTGTTTTGTGCCCTAAAACCCCAATAACTAACTAACTTAAGGAACTTGAAATCCCATATTGTATTCAGACCCAAATATATTTGCATATTATGCCTCCTTTACATACTCAACATTTCGTATGTTGTAAATTTCTTTGTACAGATCATGTCGTCAGTTTTATACTCGAGCTCGCTCATGCTCCTCCCTGAGTTAAGCTGCTTCTGCTTTCAGTTGGGAGATCTCCTCGTCCTTCTTTCTCACCTCTTCCAGAAGCTTTGACATAGCGTATGTGTGTTGGTCAGGATGCTGTTGCAACTTAACCTCCACCGACTTGGTGATAGCAGAAATGCATCCTCCTAAATTTTAGGCCTAGGCTTAGCCAAGAGATATTAAATACCTGTACACAAAGGCCTAGCCTAGCTTACCTAAGAGTCAAAGCCAGTCTCTGTCCAGGGGAGTTTACTCTTGAAGTATTACATTTCTTCTTTAGTTTATGTTTTACTAGATTCAGCAAATCTTCGTATGTGGCGGACGTCATTCTTATGTATTTAAAAAACATTTCTGGGTCCCCATTTTTCATTTCTTGAAATTAATTGTAATATTCCCCAAGGCTGTTACGTTTTAGGCGGCAACACTAAAATATGCGTCTACCTTCATAGAAATAAAAATGGAGAACATACATTTTTGGTCAAAAGTGGACATTTGCCCTTTCTGAAACTAGCGATGCAATTTGAGGACTCGTTAGAGGAGCTCAGCATAATGTTCTGGGCAGTTGACCCATTTGAAATCAATGGAATTTTCAATGCAATGGGTAATCAGCTCCTTGACGTTCAGCTCGTGCCTAATTCTACCTAGAACCTCGATTAGCCAAGTTGCATAAATATGAGACGTTAAGCAATATCCAATAAATAAAATCAACTGCAACTTGAGCAGGTAATCCAATTGACAAACTGAGGTGTTGGATATTTGAGACATCTCCACTTGTCGCTTCGTTCCCGGAAATCGATGAGGACGTGATCACCTGTAAGCTCAGATGTTGTTAGTAATGCCTTGCAACATTCGCAGCTAACTACAATCTTGCGAATGATGTAGCCGCAAGCGTAAGCAACAGTGCTTCTCTCATCATCAGGTAGTGTCGAGTTTCACTCAACGAAGTTCATTAGTTCCGGAAATACTTCTGAAAAGTCAAGAGACTCCAAATGGAAATCAGTATCTTCATTCTCCTCATTGACATAGTCATCTCTTCCGTGGTACCATCTCGTCAACGTCACATGCAGCTACAGGAACTGGTAGATCATCAGGATCAATAGAATCGGAAGAAGTATCTGCAGGCTGGAGGAAGGATTTGAGGTTCGTCATCAGCGTCTGCTGTACAGTTTGATTGGCTAAGGGCCTAGGCCTAGTACTTAGCATCCAAGGACGTTGCTTACCTGTTCAAAAACCAAAGCACAGCTGATGTATTTGCATCTGCTTGATTCACCAGCTTTGCAGGAACATTTGAAGTGCATAATATTAACATCACGACCATTTAAAAATTGTAATTCGCCTGTAATTACGTGTGGATCTTGAGTCATGGCGCTTGTTTGTAGGCACAATACTACAACTTTAATTACATCATTTCGACGAGATTTACATCCACAGGAAATTAAAAGGCCGCCATTGAGGACATACTCTCCTTCATTAATATTGCTAGAACATTTGTCAGAACCCCTTCTTAGGGAAAACTAACTTATCAAAACAAAATTGAACAAATTTAACAAGACACAGACAATGACATCACCTCAACACCAACACAGATATTTTAATCTCACCGAGATAAAATACCCTTGGCTTACCAGGACCCCCCTTTGTCCTTTGGAGGTGTGGGCGCGGCTGGGCTGCGGCGTCCTCTCTCCTTAAAGGCTGGCGCACTATGCTAAGTTAAAGTTCCCTGGGGTTTAAGTAGCTTAATATTAGTGGTTCGCTGAAGGCTTGTCATGATGTTTGGGACGTTAGAGGTTAAGATAGGAAATAGGTCCCTCTTAAACAACGGAGACTGATTGAGATTCAGGTTGCAAGTTTACTTATGAGAAAACAAACATGTTACATATGAAAGAACGATTGAATTTAGCTTGGATCCAAGATGAAATAGAATTAAAAACCTCCCCTTATTACATTGTGTTAAAAGTGTTACATGAAATTTGCATAATAAATAATAATAATATTTGCTTTTTGTACTCAACACTCATCCATTGTCCTGTCGTTGGTTTGCACGGAGATTGTTACGAAGCGTAGCACTGAAGAAGGGACGGAGCACGATGCCTTTAAGCGGGTGCTAGGTGCTTGCATGATGGCCTCGCGCGGGCAAGGTAGGACCAAGCGTCCGGTCGGCGGCGGCGCTCGCTCAAGGTGCGGATGGCGTCCTAGACCTCCAGCTTCCCGCGGCGTCCCCAGCTCGACGGCGTCCTATCTTGATTAGCGTCCCCTTCGGCGTCTTCGGCGTAGCCAGGCGGATAGCCTAGAAGCTAGCCTAGCCTATTGATTGTATGCATAGTCGGCTTACTCTCGTAGCGTGGTTCTTCGAACCACCACGTTTCTCAACTCAGGATGCGGACAGACCCATTGACTCAGGTCAAGGATAATTGTGATTTCTAGACATGATTGAGTAATTTGGAAAGATTATGTGAGGTTTAGTGAAGTTGCGGAAAGGGGTGATGTTAGGGATTGCCGTGTAGTTGCCATATCGTCGAGTGTAGTTGTGGAGTTACCATGATAGCATCATGGTGGAGGTTCCTGCCCTACAAGTGTGGTATTAACTTGTTACAACTCTTTAAACTCTCGACACTGTCTGGTCCCCTATTTCCACGGGTACTCTGGCGATATACTTTGCCATAGTGGCCACTTTTCACTTGAATTCGCGGATGATTGCCAAAAATGCCCGCACTATTATAAATAAAAAAATAAAAAATTGTCACTTCACTTCACGCACCCACTCAGTCCGGCAGTTTCAGTTGACTGACTCCTCTGCGCACCACCCTCGCTTGGCGTGCCCAAGCGGGCCCACACACGTAGGCTTGCAAACGCTCTCCTCGGGCGATCGCACCCCCTATTGGTGGCCAGAGCGCGGGACTTGACCTTCTAGGCCAATCCACACTCGTTATTTCGATTTATTTAAACATAAGATACGAAAGTAATTGTTTATCTCGACAAAATAATGTATTCGGAGTGACTAAATGCTAAACCCCCACAATAATGAATAAATCTTGAGCAAAATGTGGTTATGGTCCAATTTCTCTTATGTATATTACATATTTACCTCGGAGAAGTTTGGTTTTGGTTGATCCCCACTCAGAATCTATAATGTAAAGAATGAAATATATTAATTATTTTTATACTATTTGCTTAATTTTTACCATGACAACAAAAAAACTGAATTTATCTATCTACCCTTGAAATTCGTTCAATCCCATAATAAAATTTAGTAGGTCATTAGTAGGTCATTAAAGGGATCGTGCACCTCTTATGTAAAGGTTTACACAGACATCTATTTACATAAGTAGAATCCATTTGTAACAAATGATTGACCAAAAATAATTGTAGTAACGCTAAATTAATTGTTAAATGTGCAAAGAAATTTCGTTCATCTTCCCCACTTATCAGTCGTGGCAACAGTGCATGAGTAGCGGCCGGCAGAGTGTCGAGTGTCGAGGCGAGCTGCGTCATCTTATTGGGCTATCACTTAGCACGCGACACAAGCTTTGAAGGAGGGTGGGGGATAAGACATTGATACTCGGTTTAAATTAGGTCGAAACAAAACACATGTGCATCTCTCAACCCGGCTGAGATGGATTTGGTAATTTCTGGATTGATACATGTACATCTGTTATTCACACAAAGCAAAATACAAATACGCATATTATACAATCTTGTAATCTCGTGTATGGAGCACAGCAGACATGTCACTGTTTACAATAGAATAAGCAGGAGAAGGTGAATAACGTACCATTTGGGTGCACTTTCAGTCTTATCTTGAGTCTTGACGATGACTATTTTTGTGTACTTGGATCGATCATATTTCCTTTAAAACTTTTCATTTCATTTGCATTGGACACACACATCTCACTCAAGGATACCTTCTAAGAGGCGAAGATCCACCCCTATGTGAGCAGTGTGGTGAGATTTTAACTTTTAAGCACATTTTAGTAGAATGTCCCCAACACATGGACGAGAGGAATAATTTTAAACTAAAACCTAATTTAAAATAAATTTTATCTGATGAATCTGAGAATATAACAAATGTTTTTAAATATATGAAATCAACAAAGCTGTATAATAGAATTTAAAAAATTACACATCACTAAAAGAGAATACGGGCACTAATAACCTTAGTGTTGTGTGCCCTTAAACCCTAATAACTAACTAACTAACTTCTCACTTCCTCCTTGTATTTCCCTCCCCTCACCCTTCTTATGTCATTCGTCCCCACCAGGATGACCACCTCCCGTCCTTCTCCGTCTTGTCAAACCTGATTACGTGGCTTAGGCCCTTTATTGTTATTCCCCCATACGCCTCCACCTTGGCGCCCCTTCGCTCTATGTAAGTAGTCGTCCCCCTGATAAGTGAGTCCCCTAATACTAATACAGGCCTACTTATTTTGGTGCTTTTGCTCGCTCCCTCTTCGAGCTTCCCATTCTTCTGGTCATCTCCCAGTGATACTGTCATGCTTCTCCCAGCTACTTTACCTATCCCCCCTCTACCCCTCCCTCTCCCCATTATTGCCCATCCTCTCCCCTTCTCCACTCTTCGTTCCTCGGCTGGGAAGCCCCCCTCTACTTCCCTCTGTGCCTCCTCAACCGACGTTTTAGCGTTCTTCATAACTTTCCCCTTTATTACTTCTGCATTTGGGACACCTTCCCTTCCCTCCCTTTTGCTATACTCCAGGTTCTTGCTATTCTCCAAGGTCTTTGCAATGGCCCTACCGCTCCCCCTTCCTCTCACAGTTGCTATTCCCCTTGTTCGCCTCATTATCTCCAATCTGCCCATGGTCGCAGGTCACAGGCCCCTTCTTTGTTCCCCAGTTCCTCTGCTTTGCCATGAGGTCTACCTTCAACTATGCTGTTCATCGATATTCCCGCTATCTTATGCGTCAGCTCTTTTCTCCCAAATGTCTCGGTCAGTATTATCGTCTCGATTAGCCAAAGTGCATAAATATGAGACGTTAAGCAATAACCAATCCAATCCAATTGATTTATAACTAGTACTGGTGTTACTGCACCTAGCGTTGGATACAGCTGTGAACTCATGATTTGCGTTGTATTATAAAATGGCTACAGTACCTTACAGCACCCTTACAGTACCACCTTTTTTTCTTTTCAATGTTGGCAAAGTCCATGTCACAGGGCTGAAAACTATGCCCTCTTTCAGGAAAATAGTGAGTTATCTTTTTGAATTTTCCTATAAATGTACACATGAACAAAAACTGAACCATAAGTTTATTCTTGTCTTGTGCCACACAGTTATCAGAAAAAAGCACTAGTTCAGTAACATCTAGACTCATAATGTTATCAAAGAAAAGTGGTGCGAAGAATGGCATATCATGCAAAATAATTAGCTTCGCAAAATAAAAGACGATGTAACACCCTGGATCTCTTCAAGGCGCTCTTCTCGACGCGAAGAGGTTGTTCTGACCCGTCTACGCTTTGGACACACACATCTCACTCAAGGATACCTTTTAAGGCTATTCCACCGCGTTTTTCTTTTTTCCAAAATATGCTACTAAGTTAAAATATAGTGGATGGCTTTGAAACATGGCTATTTTAGAAAATCAAAAATATTTTTTCCATAATTGTTCTGATCCGGTACCCTGCCAATTTAGCCACCTCAAAATAATTTCAAACTTCGATTCGCCAGGGCACACCATTCAACGTACGGTGTTGTGCTTTTGTGACATTAATTTTTAACTGTTTTTCTATGGACTGACTGAGAGAAAACAGATTTATTTTAACAATTGTCTTTCAGCGAATTTTTCGTTTGGCGGTATTTTTTACCGATTTGTACCGCCAAACGAAAAAATTCGCAGGAAAGACAATTGTTAAAATAAATCTGTTTTCTCTCAGTCAGTCCAAAGAAAAACAGTTGAAAATTAATGTCACAAAAGCACAACACCCTACGTTGAATGGTGTGCCCTGGCGAATTGAAGTTTGAAATTATTTTGAGGTGGCTATATTGGCCGTGTATCGATCAGAAAAATTGGAAAAAAATATTTTTGATTTTCTAAAATAGCCATGTTTCAAAGCCATTCACTATATTTTGACTTAGTAGCATATTTTGGGAAAATAGAAAAACGCGGTGGAATAGCCTTAAGAGGCGAAGACCCACCACCATGTGAGCAGTGTGGTGAGATTTTAACTGTTAAGCACATTTTAGTAGAATGTCCCCAACACATGGACGAGAGGAATGATTTTAAACTAAAACCTAATCTAAAATACATTTTATGTGATGAATCTTAGAATATTGCCAATGTTTTTGAATATCTGAAATCAACAAAGCTGTACAATAGGATTTAAAAATATCACTTCACTATAAAAGAGAATATGGGCACTAATAACCTTAGTGTTGTGTGCACTTAAACCCTAATATCTACTACTACTTTGATGGCCCTTGACAACTGTTCAGTCGAGTTTAAAGTGATTATTATTTTTAAAATAAAAAAGTGGAAGCTTTGGGAATTGAAACCGTATCGTTTGTTTGAAAAGCAAGCACGCTAGCCACTACGCCAGCTGCAATGATACTGTGAAGCCCTTTATAAACCTTTATAAACGTGCATTAATTACCGTAGCTGTAAGACTATAAAAATGGTTTTGCCGCTTTTTTTTCAGAATTACAATTTACTTCGTGATGATCGTTTTAAAAGATAACATAAATAGTTGGCTTCTTTTGATTTTCCATGCCCTTAAAATACGCATCTATAAACACCCACCATTTGCGAATAATCTTTGTCGTTGAAGCGCCCTAAAACTACTAATACTTGAAGGAATACGACTTCTGAGCGTCTTCAAGTGCTGTGGATACTATCGAAATATCGAAAATACATCACATTTTAGACTGCAAGTTTTGTCTCTTAACAGACTCCTAAACTCGCCGACCGCTAGAGTCTGCCACAGCTGTCGGCCATAGCTCACAGAAAAGGGTCTGATAGCCAAATGGTTGGAGCCAGAAGGCTAGTAAATTCTTCATTGTAAGGGAAAGTTATAGAAAGTTCATGCTTTTTAATATTCAATATTTTGGAATGTATTTTATGTTGATTTTTGGTAGACTACTGCATTTCTCTCCATATGTTATGCATTTAGACCTAGATGTAGTAATTTCTTACAAATAGGCCTTCATTGTTTATTAAGTAACATCTAAAATGCATACACATAAAAACCAATTTTCAGATGTTTTTTACAAGAGATTGTTTTTATGGGCATAGAAATTTCCAAGCTGTGTTTTGACTTTTGATCTTAAGGCGCAAGGGAAAATCAAAGGTTAACTCATAGGTATCTTGGCTAACAATGCTATGTTTTGCTTACTTACAGTTTGCTTCCAATACTTTTGCAGTTGCACACCTCACGTCCGTATCACTCTTTGCAGTGAATCATGGCAAGTTGACTGCACTGCGGAGCAGAGCCGCTAGACAACCTTCCTCGGTGAACGCACAATACGAAATACCTGGCTGCAGTGCATGCATTCATTGCAATAGTCACATAAGCCAACACTGCTTGCATTGTAGTTTTTGACGCTGTGCTGTTATTTCTTTATCGTTTTTGTTCATTTAACAAGTTCATATTGTTCACTTTTTGCCCTTAAACCCTAATAACTTACTGACTGAATTTGTAATTTTAAGCAAGTTTTAGAGGCCTATTCTAGTTGGCTTCTCCTGAAGATCCTTCTTTGTGTTTCCTGCACTAGAGTGAACATCTCTACGCATTCTGGTGTAGTTTTCGTTTTGATTTTTTTGATTTTTTAACCCCTTTTAACTTTTATTAACCGTGCACTAGTAATATTTTGCCAAAATTTCCGTTTCTAGAAAATACTAGTCCAATTCGACGCACTCTCTCACTCATTCCATAGAACTACCCTATCTTGTTTTTCTAGGTAATACTTACACCTGACTCTCAACTTTCTAGGTACTGTTCACAAACATAAACATTTCATTAGAAAGGCCTCGAGACCGGTGGGCATCCGTTCCCTGGAATTATTACAGGACTTAAACGTAACAGAAACCCTTGTTTTCTACAAATCAAACGGGCAATCCCACCATGGACACTTAACAAACCATGTTGCATAACACAGCTCTCAAATTACAAAAAGGCTACCACATCAAACAAACAATATCAGGCACTATTCAACGAAATCCGATACAATTACAAAGATTTCAAATATGTTTTTGCAGGCGGTTCAAGAATTAACAATTCAGTCGGCTCTGCCTTCACAACGGAGAGCAACAACTTTAATTTTAAACTCCATTCCACATACAGTGTCTACAAAGCAGAACTGTTTGCAATTCTACAAAGCCTCCTGTTTGCTCTTGATAATATGGATTCCAAATAAGTTCACTAGAGTCTGTTTGCCAAATCTACACTACACACCCATTAATTAGTAAAATACAACTTGATACAAAACAAAAGTCGATCGTTTTTTGTTGGGTGCCTGGTCATTCTGGTATTTTAGGAATTGATTTCGCCGACCAAAGTGCAAAAAAAAACAAATTTTTGCTATTTAGTTGTGACGCCTGATCTTAAAGCATTCTTTAAACGCAAACTTAAAGAAAAGTGGTGCAATGAATGGCATACCATGCAAAATAATAAACTTCGCGAAATAAAAGACAATGTAACACCTTGGATCTCTTCAAGGCGCTCTTCTCGGCTTTTTTTTCCTTTTCGTTTTTTTTTTAATTAATTAATTTAAAAAAATCCTTTTTTCCTCCTTTTTTCTTTTTTCATTTCTTTTCATTTCCCATCCTTTTTTATATTTGATTCATTCATTAAATACTTTTAATATCATTTTTGTTTGTTTGTTTTTGTTGTTTTTGTTGTTGTTAACAAAATTGTTGTGTTTAAATGCATTGTTGTTGTAATGCTACTATTTCAAATATGTACTAAAATGTAGTTTATTGTAGTTTCTGCATCTATGTTATTAGATTTATTTAGTTGTCCTCCTTTGTAAATCAGTTTTTATAACTGAATAGGATAGACGTTAAATAAATAATAAATAAAATAAATAAAGAGGTTGTTCTGACCCGTCCACATCTTACTCAAGGATATTATTTAAGAGGATACGATTCAACGAGGCCAACTCCACGGGTGAGAAAGAGCATAGAGCGACGGCGCTTCACGGGGCGGAAGCTTTCTGCTCGGTCGTTCTCGGGTAACGGTCGGAACTCCACGCGTTTCGGTGACGGGCGCTAGTCACGTGACCCACTAGTCGGTGTCGCGCAGCCGAGGAGTACGGGTCGGGCCATTGTACCGCTCTACACGCGGTAGCCGCCCGTTTTAGATACGAAGTTTGAATGCGCGTTACGTTTCTATTGCGTACCATATATATATATATTCACAAACCTACACACGTAGGTAATACGATGCTCTCTTGGACTACATCTAAAGCGTACAAGGCTCGTCATTGACGTTACGGGTTGGAACCAAGATACAAAACAACAACAATCAACATTAAAAAACAACAGTAACACACACATACACACAGCCACTGAAACAGACGTCTAAACAAAATGTGTGTGTGTGTGTGTATTTATTTATTTATTTATTTATTTATTTATTTATTTATTTATAAAGGGGCCGATAGGGGAGAGATAACGTATTCCAAAAGGATAAGTTTCTCAATAACGATAACCGAAAGAACATAAAGGTGACGGAACATCAAATTGACTTGAAGATATAATGAAAAACAAAAGAATAAGAATGAAAGAGGAAGAGCCTGATGGGCTTCTTCCTTTCAGTCAAGATGCTAAAAACCAAGGGGCAAATAAACAATAAACAATGTTAGGGTTTGGGAGTGCAAACCCTATCGGTCACTAAATGAAAACAGAAGGTCCTTACTGGTTCAGGCCTGACTAAAGAGGAGCTCCCCATCAAGGATGGAGCAGAGCGCCTCTCTATCGCACCATTTTGCCTCAGAGCCGTCTATCGTCCCTCGCCCAAGGTGCCAAGCATATTCCTTGAGGAGTCGGACTTCAGACGGGCCTTGAGGACAACTTCGTAGGGAGCAGGCACTCTGCCATCCTTGAAATAGCAGACCAGGAGCCTGTAGACCGTGCTCTTGGCCAACACGAGAACGAAATTGGCAAGATCGATTTGGGTGACAGAGGATGATTTGTCGGGCCAGAAACCGACATACAAATCCCTCAGAGACAGTCTAGGGCGTCCCAGAATGCCCCTGATGAGGGAGTCAGCCAATCGCCACATGGGTGTTGCCTGCCGACAGGACACCAGCATGTGCCACGCTGACCCCTCGACCAGGCACCAGGGGCACAGGCGGGAGGCGACCAAGCCTGCATGATAAAGGAATATGGGGTCAGCTAGACGGTTCTTGTTGAAGCGCCACACCACCTCGGAATCGAGTCCCAAGGACGGTGAGCGGGCTAGGCCTTTCCAGTTGACCCGGTCATTGGACCATTGGCCCTCTGCAGAACCGTCTATGCCAAGCCCCTTGACCATGATGTCAAACAGGATCGACCGCCTGTTGGAATGCGGAAGCAGAGGGACCCACTTGCCGGAGAGCGGGCGGCGGTAAAAAAGAGGCGGTGGCCAGGGCTCAGGACCCGGAATCTCCCTGACCCCACGGAAGCGGAGGCTGCAGAAAGCCCGGATCCTGTTTCCGTTGATTCTCAGGGCTTCGCGAGTGCGACGGGGCAGTTCGTCAAAACCCTGCAAGGAGTCCACCTCCAACCACTCGTCACCGACGAGCATGTCACCCAACGTCTTACATCCCAGTAAAGACCAGGAAGGGATGAAGGAGTGGTGGCTGTAGGGATTAGGGAAGTCAGAGTGAGTGGAACGTCACGGAGACCCCAGACGTGGATGGGAAGTTTCTTGGCTTTGGTTGCATGGAGTACCAAGCCACCAGAACCGTGCGGAGGAACTCGGACGTGCCCCGGGCTGCAGGCCCACCGATTTGCGGATGAAACAGTACCTGCCATCCAAGACCCAGATGTCGGAACTTTCCGAGGAAGTGCCGGGTCATGGCGTGACAGGGATGGTCATCCAGGCTGGACAGAAATCGGTAGGCAAACAGCATCCGGAACATGGTCACCTTGGACGCAAGGTGAACCAGTCCGAGTCCTCCCAGGTTGACAGGAGCACACAGGTCTCGTAGACGAGTCCAATGCCTCCTGCCCGCCCATACAAAGTTGGCTAGTTCCCCCTGCATCCGGTTGACAAGAGCCGGAGGGGGAGGCACGATTTGGAAAGTGTACCACAACCTAGGGGCCAGGAACTGGTTTGCAACTAGGACGCGGCCACGAAGCGACATGGCAGACGCCCTAAAACGCCACCTGAGTATTGCTGCAAGGAACTTCTGCAGCAAATCCTCTAGGCTCCCGGCCACCACGGCAAGGTGTTCCCCATCACGACGCCAAGAATCTTGGTGCCTTCGCTCGACCAAGCGAAATCGAGTGGCGTGTCCTGACGGCCAACCCAGCTGCCTGCCCACAGGCCCGTGGACTTAACGGCATTAAGCTGGGCCCCAGACTGTGCGGAGTACGCGCCGTACACATCCTGGAGGCGGTCGAAGTCCCGGTCTTCTGCGATGAAGGCAGTGAAGTCATCTGCATATCCGGAGACGACCAGCCTTCTCTCCGGTTGGCCCGGCAGACGGAAGCCAACCAGTCTCGACCTGCAGAGTCTGAGAAACGGCTCGGCGGCCAGAGAGAAAAGTAGCCCCGACAGCGGACAGCCCTGTCGTATGCCACGACCAAAAGCAAAGGGTGCCGTCAGGCTACACCCCACCCGCACATGGCACGTGGCACCGGCGTAGAGCGTTCGCAGGGTAGACAGGAAAGACTCTCCGAACCCGAAGGCACGAAGAAGGTGGAAAAGATAGTCGTGGTTAACCCTGTCGAACGCTCCTTGCTGGTCGAGAGACAGGACGGCCAGGGGCACTCCCTCTGCATTGGCGTACTCCAGGACGTCTCGATGCAGGTGAAGACTATCGAAGATGGTCCGCCCGGGGATACAGTAGCCCTGATCAGGGTGCACCAACGAACTCACCACCTCGCTCAGGCGTGTGGCGAGGGCGCGGGCTAGTATCTTGTAGTCCACGGTGAGGAGGGAGATGGGACGCCAGTTCTTAATCTCCATCCTGTCTCCTGATTTGGGCAGGAGGGTCAGGACGGATTTCTGAGCCGACTTTGGGAGGAAGCCTAACTCCAGAGAGCTGTCCAGCACTTCCCTGAACGGGTCCGACAGCTCACCCCAGAAGAACGAGTAGAACTCCGGAGTGAGACCGTCTATGCCAGGGGCCTTACCCTTGTTCAGGGAGCCCCAGCGCCTCCGAGAGTTCTTGGTGGGTGAAAGGGCGGTCAAGGTTCTCTCGCTGAAGATGAGAGAGCGCCGGCAGAGACTCGTACAACGGCGAGTCCTCCTCGATGACCACGGGCACGGCACTAAAGACGGCCTGAAAATGCTGCCGTGCGGCTGTGCAGAGAGACATGCCGTCGGACACCACACGACCCCTCAAAGCGAAGTTGTTTTCAAAGGTTGAAACATCGGTGCCATGTCCCGCGCCAGATTCGGAGCTGCAGGACTGTCAGTGGCAAGTAGCTGCTCGTAACGGGAGTTTGTCAACACTCTCTCACTTCTACGAGTGTATGCTTCGCGCACCTGCTCGTTAGCGCGAGCTAGGTCAGCCGTGGTGTTTCCGGCAAGCAGGGGACCGGACACGATTCGATCGACTCGTCGCTCCAGACGGACGAAAGTCTCGTCGTTGAGTTGCCTGCGTAGTCGAACGAATCGGATAGTCGTGGTCCGAATCTCCTGCTTGAGAGCTTCCCACCAGTGGTGTAATGTGGCATAGAGGTGGCGTCGAGCCTCGAACGAGAGGAAGAGCTCTCGAATGCAATCCCCATAAGTCGGGTCCTCGAGAAGGGTGTTATCGAGACGCCAATAGGGAGAGGCAAACTTGGGCGTTTGCAGTGACATGGTGGTAAGTAGGGCCAGGTGATCAGAGAACGAGGGCAGAACCCGGACTCCTTTCACCGTTGTCGTGACTTCGGGAGAAGCGTAAAATCGATCGATGCGTGAAGCGCTGTAAAAGGGGGCATTACCTACAAAGGTAAAGCCGGGGTCAATGGGATGATACTCCCGCCACAAATCGGAAAATTCTGCGGCCGTGACAGTGTCTCGGAGCAGACTGACAAGGCGCGGATACCTCTCGGTGCCACCAGACCTGTCGATATTGGGATTCAACGTGCAGTTGAAATCCCCCCCAACAAGGATCTGGGCATCGGCTCCCGCAGCACCACGCACGTCTCGGATGTGTCGCTCGAGGAGCCCTAACACGTCCAAAGCCAAGTGCTGGTCGTGAGGCAAATAAATAGAAACGACGTGAAGGGTCCGATTTGTGGCAGGAATCTCCAAGAGAAGTTCTTGAAGGTAGCTGGGGTAGAGAATGTTGTGTGCACGAAACACCATGGGGGACGACTTGCGAAGTCCGATCATGGTGCCCGTACACACTTGAACTGGTGGGTTGAAATAGAAGGTATATTTGGATATAAGAAAGGGAAGTGGTGCTGAAGGCGTGTTTGTCTCCTGTAAGAGACGACGTCGGGGAAATGGCGATCGAGGAAACTAGACAGCTGACTCCACTTGAAGTCGCTGCGGACGCTCTTTGTGTTTAGAGTTAAGATTGTTGCCTCTCCCATTGTTGTTGACGTCACTCCACTCCATTTGACCCAAGGCTCTCCTGCGAGTTTGACCTGGAGAGAGAGAAACCGTAGTCACCGGACACTAAGAAGAAGTTTTGTGCCTTACGCAGGGTGCCCTGAAGGCGTTCAACCCTGGCCCTTATGGCTCGCACTTCCCTAACGGCCGGCTTGATCAACAGCAGCATCTGTAAGAGTCCCTCGATGTCTTGGGTGAAGCGATGAGCAACCTTTAGTGGCTGATCGCTGCCCTTAACGTCTGCAAAGAACTGCAGGAATGCGCAGGTTGACAGCACGTTGTTTGGCTCCTCGCTGTTAAGAAGCTCTATGGCGGCCAGGGGCATGGTCACCTCACATTGTGTTGCCCCCTCATTGTGTTTTTGACGCTTTTTAGCTGGGGACTCACTGCGTGGCTTTCGCGTTACAGTCACTGGAGTGAAACCATCTCCCTCCACGGGGGTAAGTAGGGATATGGGAGAAGGAGTGTCGCCGCAGTCCATTCCGTTGGTAGCGAGAGCGGCCCCAGAAGACTGGGCCGTGGCCACAGTGGCTGAAGGCTCACTCTGCTCAGCACCCGCCGCTGAGGTGGACGCAACGGCATCCCCATTCCCAACGAGGTCCTTCCTCTTTTCGCCGCCAGCCGCACAGGGTGCAGCTCCGCCGCCAGATAGGGCTTTGTTTACTGTGACTGTGCAAGCCCTGGCAATGTGTCCAGTCTGCTTGCACTTAAAGCATTTAATGTCGTCAAAGCTGAGGAACACGCGATTGCGCTCCCCATCAAAGTCTACCAGGACAGAGTCTGGTAGGTTGATGTTTTCAGCCTTGACGACAAAAATCTGACGGCGAAAACTGTAGACGTGGCCAATGTCAACCTCCTTAACACCAACGGTGATGTACGCCATCGGGGACACTATTCGGACCAGTTTGGCCAACTCGGCCTCGATGGCTCGGTGCGGGATGTGGGGGCTGGCATTGGACAGTACCAGGCGCTCGGCGGGAGTGACAAGCCTGCGCGCCGACAAAAACTGGTCCTTGATTTGTATCCCTCCATGGTCAAGCATGAAGGTGTCCACCAAGGCCTTACTTTTAAGATAAAAGCACACGCGGCCCTGAGACATCCTGGAGGCAAAGGTTATGTTTTTTGCCCCCGATGACATCGGCCAGGGACCGCATGTACTGTGAGATGGTGACATTCTCTATTGAAGGGAACAGTATGGCCTGGTCCTTCTTTGGACATGCCTGACCAGTGGAGGGTTGATCTGCCCGAACCTGGGGCCGTGTACCCGCGCCCGACGACACAGCCTGGGCCATGGTCGGCTTAGTAACGTTCGGGGTAAGGGCCTCGGGAACGATAGCCGGTGACACCACTGGTAAGGTGGGGGTGGGTAGCACCTGTGGTGAGTTGAGGGTGGGTGACACCACTGGTAATGTGGGGGTTGGTGTCGGGGGCAACAATGTTGCTGCGCTGGCTGAACCAGCCACCACAACAACTGTTGATGCAGCCTCAACAGGGCTGGTCGCTACCTGGACGTCAGATAGCGACCTGTTGAGGCGCGGAGAAACAGGAAGAACGGTTGCAGACTGTTGTGCTGATTCAGTCAGCGCAGCAGGTTGTTGTTTAACAGTGGCAGTGACTGCCGCCAGAGAAGGCCTGAGGGCAGTCACTGTTGAAATCTCAGGGTTGGTATATCCCTTGCGAACAAGGGACATATTCACCACCTGTTTGAGCCCTCGCTTTAGGGCCGATTTCGTATCCTTACCTGTCCCAGCTTTAGAAGCGGGGACAGGGGTCTTCCTCAAAAAATCTTGAGGCCTTGATTGACTCATGGCCAGCCAAAAACCTCAAGTATCTTGAATTAAAAAGAATTACCACGCCTGACAAGGCAACAACTCAGTTGCTACCTGGCCCAGAGGACCAGGCAGCAAGCTGAACAAGAAAGAACGAAAAATCAATGAAATATAAAATTTTCTCAGATTGAGAAAAAATGGCAGAGTCCAAAAAGGGGTTTAAAAATTAAAAATTCAAAACGAAAACTACACTAGAATGCGTGGCGAGGTTCACTCTAGTGCAGCAAACACAAAGAAGGACTTTCAGGTGAAGCCTACTAGAATAGGCCTTCACCTGAAAGAAAAACCTAGACAATGCAAAAAATATACAAGTCCAAACTTGCTTAAAAATTAAAAATTCGGTAATGAAACCTGACAGCAAACGAAAGAGGAGAAAAAACTGAACAAGATAAACTTGTTAAATGAAAGAAATCCGATAGATAAAGACACAAAAATCGCCGAAAACACAATCAAAACAACAAGTGTTTGGTTGGAATGCGGCCACACAATGCACTGCAATGCTATAGGTACAATAATAGCACAGAGAGCGGGAGCGGAACGAAAACACGTCTACCTCCGACCAAGGACAGTGTGTGTGTGTTTTTATTTATTTATTTATTTATAATTGTACCGATAGGGGAGAGAAAACATCTTCCAAAAGGATATTTTTCTCAAAAACGAGAAACAAAAAGAACATAAATGTGACGGAACATCAAAATGACTTTAAGATATATAATGAGAAACAAAATAATAAAAATAAACTAGGAAGAGCCTGATGGGCTTCTTCCTTTCCGTCTAGATACTAAAAACCAAGGAGAAAAATACAATAAACAATGTTAGGGTTTGGGGGTACAAACCCTATCGGTCACTAAAGGAAAACAGATGGTCTTTACAGGGCCAGTGCCCGACAGAAGAGGAGCTCCCCATCAAGGACGGAGCAGGAGCGCCTCTCTATCACACACCACTTTGCCTCAAAGCCGGTCTATCGTCCCTCGCCCAAGGTGCCAAGCATACTCCTTGAGGAGTCGGGACTTCAGACGGGCTTTGAGGACCACTTTCGTAGGGAGACGGCACCCTGCCGTCCTTGAAGAAGCAGACTAGTAGCCTGTAGATTGTGCTCTTGGCCAACACGAGAACGAAGTTGGCCAGATCGATTTGACCAATAGTGGAGGTGTTGTCGGGCCAGAACCGACATAAAATCTCGGAGAGACAACCTAGGGCGTCCCAGAATGCTTCTTATGAGGGAGTCGGCCAATCGCCACATGGGTACGGCCTGCCGACAGGACACCACCATGTGCCACGCCGACCCCTCCACCAGGCACCAAGGGCACAGGCGGGAGGCGACCAAACCCGCATGAAATAGGAAAATGGGGTCGGCCAGACGGTTCTTGTTGAAGCGCCACACCACCTCGGAATGTGTGTGTGTTTTTTTTTATATAGTAGTTTATATAGTTTTTTTTATATAATAGAATAGAATAGAATAGAATAGAATATTTATTGAATAGAATATCATTTTGAGTATGAATTTTGTTAATGGCCACTGAAGGAGATGGGTCTCCTGAGGTGTGGCCCTTGTAAAGATTAGAAAATATAATCATAATCATGAGTCATGATATTAACAATATAAAAATATAAATCTCATTAAACTAGGAACAATATACCTAGTGCCTACTTCTATACTAAGTCAGGAATAAACAAGTTTCATTGCTGTAGATCTAATAAGCATGTGAATTGTGGAAAGTAGTATATAATAACAATGCAGTATGAATCTATAATATAAAATATTAAACTTATTAAACTAAGAACAATGTACCTACTTGTAGCTAAGACAGGAAAGAACAAAAATAATACAAAGTCAACAAAAACAGTTTACATTACTGAAAATATAGTGGGTATGTGACTTGCGAATAATATACTATATTAATATAATAACAATGCAGTATAAATATTTAGAATTAGAATTAGGCCTGTTATAGGAGCCCATTTATGCTGCATTAGCAAGCAGCAATAATAGCATTACAAACTAGTTTTTAATATAATTATAAGTAAAACTCTATAAAATAACTGCATTTGCACCATAATAATATTTAGATACTAGGGTAACAATTTGTAATGTAATTAACTTTTTATATACTAAGATTTTTTAGGCACAAAATACATAGTCTTTTGAAGCTATATTTTGTTTTAAGCTAAGTTATGTGATTTGGAAGTAAGTTATCTAGGGCGACGAACTTTCGCCCGAAGCCAAGCGCACGCGACTGCTAGAAGGCGATGATAACTCGACCCTCTTTACTACTACCCGAGTTGGTCTAGGGCGACGGTTGTTCGCCCGCAGCCAAGCGCACACGACTGCTAGAAGGCGATGATAACTCGACCCTCTATACTACTACCCGAGTTGGTCTAGGGCGACGGTTGTTCGCCCGCAGCCAAGCGCACACGACTGCTGACCTGATATGTGACCTGATATGACCTGATATGTGGTCCATGACATACCAAAAAAAAAATCAGCCCAATCCGATAACTCGTTCTGTGTTTAAAAAAAGTGCGTACAAATCGACGAAAACCTTCCGGCTGGGTGGGTGGGTGGCTAGATAGCTCTGCTAGAGCTAGAGCTAGATTCTGACAGAGAGGAATAAGAGCCTACAGAGAAAACGGTACATCTTAGAACTATGAAACATGGACCACACTTAGATGTACCTCAGACTCATTATACTTCCACCGAGAGGCAAGCAATATTCCATCCCCAACACCCCCTAAATCATCCCCTAAAATTGGAAATTTCCAGCATTCACCATGAAGGCATCTAATGAGTTATCATCATGAAATTTGGCACGATGGTACATAATAATATGAAAAATAATAATCCGCCGGTAGGCAAGCGATATTTCACCCCCACAGCAAACATTAGGTCGTATTTAATACAATTTGAATATTTTAATTGCTGATTAAAATTATGCGTCAATGTGTAATAGTCCGGTAAACAAATCATTCACTCAAAAACCCAAGACGACATTAACTATAGGAAATTTAATAAAAATATTGTATATTGCCAACTACAGATTGTAAACAAAAACAAAAGATGGTAGCTTTTGTTTCTAGACAATCTTTTTAAAGGCACTGTATCCACCTTTTCACGTTTTTCACGCCTTGATATGAAACAAACAACAAAAAGATGTGATATCCCCCCCCCCAAATACAAAAATTTGTAAAAAAAAAAAAAAAAAACGGCGTCCAAGCTCTCTCTTACCGATAAAATACGTTACGGACACAGTCATTTACTGACCGTTTTTATTGAATGGGAAAACTTATATACAAAATAGAAATACGCGGGTGAGGCTTGCTTTTACGATTACTGGTCTTCTGTCACATTTTCACGTTTCTTTGCTTTCTTGTTTTGCTTCAACTCTTCCTTCCGTGTTTCTAATTCTCGTTGTGCTCGTGTAATGTAGGGGGGATCTCTGATGTCGCCTTTCTGAAGGCGCTTGCCAAATTGTGGGTTTACCAATTCGGGAAGAAGACATTCCATGTAGAATCTGTAAAATACATCAATGATTTAATACGCTAGTATTGCATACTTATGTAATACATTTTCTTGTAGCTAAAAGTAAGGTGAAACGAAAATAATTATAAAGATCTTTTACAATTAAATGAATTATTACAAATGCTATTTCCACGTTAAAACTGACACAATTAAATGAATTATTACAAATGCTATTTCCACGTTAAAACTGACCTTTGTAAATAGCCAACCATTTTCTCCTCCCAAAACTTGTCATCCCTCTCGATTCTCTGGAAGGCAATCCAATTTGTTGTGTATAGGACAAATATACAGTAGTCTTTTTGCGCTATATGTAATTGTCCCTGGACTTGGAAATACCAGTTGTCAGTTGTCTTTAGCGTTAATTTTCCAGCTTCCAGACGACATGAGGGGATCTAAAACAAATTAAATGCTTGCTAGTTGCTACACATGCATATCGAGCTTAATTGGAAAATGGTGATTATTGTAGCAAAGGCTTTTGAATATACTTTTCCAGCGGAGAGTGCATCTTGTAGCGTAGGAAACTCTTCTCCAGACAGAGGACACTTCACCTCCATAAGACCGTCATGGTCAATTAGGCCATCTGAAATAAATAACACAATAATTTATATAAACATATTTTATAACTTACATTTCCACAGTTCCATTTAGGGCAACCCACGTCCCACCCAACACAATAACCTACATATTATTAATTACGGGTAAATATTGAAATTTGAAAATAATAAAAACAAATTATTTACCTGGGCTAGCAGCCAAGAACGGGAAGTTAGCGTCTACGAAAAGACCACAGTTGGAAGCAACAATCCCATATTCGCTTGCCATTTTCTCCTTGGCCAGAGGTTCACTTACTTGGCCGTGCACCATTGCTTTATTACTAAATGTACCATAAAGCATACTGTGCACTAGTCCTCGGCAAGAAGTAGTTGCCCTCATGTGGCAAACTTTGCCAAACCAAGAAGCAGTGAGCCTGTTTATCCTCTCACTCTTCCACAGCGGTGAATTCGCTTGGAGAATGGTACGGCGCTCCAAGTCAGCTCGCTCCACATTGGTTTTCCGTAGTGACGATAGTAAAGTCGACTTCTTTTGAGAGTATTCCTCTTTCGACATCTCATCGTTTATAGGATTATCCGATGCTAGCAGACCGTAGTGCTCATCTGGCCCCGTAGTTTTTTTGGCACGTTTGGGCTTTCCACTTGAGGGCATTTCTAGGCGTCGCTTGCGTGATCTTTCAAGGGTTTTTGATTTGACAGCAACAAATTTCTTGACGTACATGCCTGTAGTACCACAAAAAATTAACAACAACAACAACAACAACAACAACAACAACAATAATAATAATAATAATAATAATAAGAACGACATTAGGATAATCATAATCATAATGCTATAACAATCACAATAAAATTAATAATAAGTTGTTGTGAATGTTGACTTCCATGACATAAATCATTAAATTCATAATAATAATTGTTTATTAATTAAATTATATTTATTTTACCAGATGTATTTGGAACTAGGTGTCATGAAATTAATAAAATTATCAAGGTAAAAAATTAATATTATTAGTGTTAGTAATAATAAATAATAATTATTATGAACAATTGATAATAATAATAATTATTATTATTATCGAACCGAAGTCGGGGCAAACTTTTACGACAATTGCTATGAATCAATAACTATGTCCTATGCTATGCTAAACTATGCTTAAAAACCTTATATTAATAATAATTAGTTTAATAATTACAATAAACAATACAAAATGTGTGGATAAAGAATAAAGTAAACAATGTTGCGTGATTGTTTATAGTTATGATGATACACTAATTTATGCATAAACCATTAAACTCACCAGGACTTTCGTCGTTCAATAACGTCTTGTGTATCATACGCAAATATTGTCCGTCCGAGTTGAAAGAGACAACCGACGCCTCACACCTGGCTTCGTAACTACCCCTCGATGCAAAAAAGATTCTTCTTCCACCCAAAAACTTATTGGTGACACTGTTATACTGCTCAGAGGCGTTGTTGTCTACGTCGAGTATGAGACTAGACGCGTGTCGAAACAAACAATTGCGTACTACACGCATTACTTCATCCCACATGTCACACGCCTTCATTGCAGGAACCTGGTTGACTTCCCCGTCTTTAGTTCCCGTACAAAAATATCCGCGCTCATCACATCTTGCGTGATCACCAAATACATGAGAAGGCCCGTTCTCTATGTCTTTGGCCAGCTCACGTATGCGCTCGTGGAGTGGCAGCTCATCTTGAGCCTTTCTATGCGCGATGGCTTTGGTAACAGCTGTGCGAAGCCTTAGAATCGAATTGGCAAGTGCAGTCCTAAGAGGGATGGGGTATCCACTTTTTGTACGTTTGCTTATTTCAACAATTTTGTTGGAGTAGTTTCGTAAAAGGTGGTTCCGACACTCGACTTTCTCAACTAAGAGTTGGTGCCCATATGGCACAATCTCCATGAGCCTTTTATGGACACTGCTGTCACCATCACCTGCATACAAAAATGTGTACTTTAATTTCAAAGCAATTTACATAATTCATAATCAATAAACATAATTATTAATAATATTTTATCAAAAAATAAAAGGAAACACTGTACTGTGTGTGTGTAAGTTTCATATGTGAAATGTTGTTGAAAATATGGAAATATTGTAACAACCAATTTAATGTAAAAGCCTATAGAAAATAGAAATAGCCGTAATTATAATATGATGTAACTTATAGTAGATAATTATTAAAAGTTATGATTGAATGGCGCACTCGTGGCTCACCTACCTATTTGTTTTTTTTTCGTAAAATAAAGATTGATGTTGGAGGAACACTCGCAAACACATAAATATGTTGTGGCGTAAATTTTCGTAGAAAGATTATTTCAGATTATAATACGTGTTTAGTAGTATTTGTCCACGTTTTGTGACAGTAATATTTTTTACACGTGTGAAACGAGATATGTTAAAAATATACAACTGTCACAAAACGTGGCCGAATACCCCTATACACGTATTATATACTATTGTTCTGTGTATACATAATTATATCTTGTATATCCAAGTTAAAACTTACCAATTAATTTATTGAATTTTAATCCATAAAGATCAACGCTTTTTGAATGCATTGTAGGTGATTGTTGTCAAGTTTCTATTGTTACTTGTTAATTGTTATCATAAACCTAAAAAAACTCATATTAAAACCTTTATTTCTATGGATTCTGGCTAACTTTTTCAACTTTTTCTTTCAAAAGGTACTACATCACCATAACCTTAATGTCCATGTGAAATATGAACGTTGTAGCTCCACCCGTTTGGTCAGAATCGGCCCAAATGTCACGAAAATATCGCACTAAAAATCGAAAAAATCGTAAAAGTACGATATTCATGAGAAATATTTCTTCGATTGTACCCAAAAACGTGGCACGTCTAAGTTCAGAGATTTCGAAGGTCCCCTCCAATTTTTATCAAGATCGCTTATGCCGTTTGCCCGGAATCGTGCGAACAAACAGAAAGAAAAACAAAAAATACCAAAAAAACACCCGAGCTAAATTTTTTGGAGGGTCAGTGAAATTGTAAGTCTTCGCTTTGCTCATCCAATAATAAGGAATAAGATACATTGTATAGACTATGTATGCCTATCGATGATAATTGCTAAAGTGAGAGCACAGCAAAGACCACCATATTGTCCAGGTGGTCACATACAACATGACACCTTCATCTCTCATCCACCACCATGTTCTATTTCAATACTAATTCAATTATTTAGTGTACCCAATGGAATAGGCAACTTAATTTTATTTTGAATTCAACATAAATATCATACAATATTTCATCCCAATATTAATCCCTCCCGTTTTAGAAGCTTTTATAGGGAACCTAAGTGGGCGTTGTCCGGTTCTCTCCCGTCAGCGAGGTATAGGCGATTAACCAGTGCTAAATGTTTCGTAAGCGATAGCGCGAGAACCCGACCACGGTCCGGAATTATGTTCATACTGTAAGAAACTATAATCTTTCCTCTTTGCGTGGATATACATAACTCTGCTCTATCACAAATATTAATGACATTTGTTTTGAGTTGAAGTGAAGTCTACATTTACACTGTTGCCAAACCTTCCAAACTGCTCATGAAAAAGCACGTAAAAACATTTTGTCCGTGGCATCAGCATAATATTTGGTATCCGACTTGCTTTGTGGCTGCTGTGAGGTCACTGAGTTGTACTAGATTATACATTACTAATAAAATATCCTTAAATGTGCCAACAAAATCTTGAATGCGAAGTACATTTAGCAACCATGGACAGGCGCGTGGTATGCGAGGATGCCACAGCTGCACACAACGTGGCTGCGTCTCGCTTAGGTTGCCGCTCAGTCAGAGTCTGTCAGAGTACATTTGCGACAGCGCGCAAACATGGGTCCATTTAACTCATAATAGTTTGAATTTAGGAAGCGTCATCGAGCAAAGTAGAATGCCATCATCTTCTTCACAGAATTATGCATCTTGTGATGTTATTGGTTTAGATTTCTTTTGCGCGAGTCAAAAGATACGGCGAGTTACATTTTCGTACCATGCTAATTCTTATGGGCGCTGAGACCAGAGAGAACCAATTTCCTTCCCACCTTCAAAACTTAGGTTCTTTATACAGTACACTATGGCAAACTTAAGTTATGAATATAGCTTAATTAGTATATTTAGAACTAGTCTGCTACGAATTCTTTCTTGTTCTACTCGGCAGTGTCAGCCGTTTCATGCCTTTTCCCGTCATCAACCAGAAAAAAAGTCACTTCAATATTCATATATCATATATATCATCAAAACGGTGTTTTGCCAATATTTTACTCCCGGAGTAGTGATCTCAGGACAAACAAACAAATCTTATGTATATACATGAATTCACTCCGTCGGCAAAATGATGTATATAATTATATAATTGCTGCGCAAAACATATCACCCTAAAAGAAAAGTTAATGACAATATTAATATCGTAGAACGTGCAATAACATGGCTTAGTGCTAGTTAGGTGCAGTTTATATTTGCGTAGATATAATTATAAATCGAACATATTAAAACTTTAAGCAATATCATATTTTGTCACTGCAGGAGTGAAGAATTAAGAAGCAAGGTTTGGCGATATCAGAGTCTCGCATCGCAGTCGGTCTGTAGTTCTTGTCGCAGGCGGACGTGTTTTGTGCTGGCTCTTCGTTTCTTTCTTACAGGGCCTCCCACAGTACATGGAGTTAGTTTCTATTGCTGCAAGTCTTGGCTGCTGTGTCCTCGCATCATTGTGTTTAATGTTTGTGAACTTTAGGAGGTTGTCTTTTCTGTCCAGACTGGAAGGTCCTGTCAACGAACCCTTACAGCTTTGAGCACAAAGGTCTTATAGTTTCAGTGTGAAAGTTCCACTTCAGATTATTAGTCATGGTAATGCCTAAAAGTTGGATTGATTTGCAGCTGTTGAGATGTACATTGTTTACGGTGTATTCTAATTTAATTAGAAGAGTTGAATTGGGAGAAAGAGATATAACTACTTTTGCTTGGCCACTGTATCAATTTACACGCATTGCGTTTGAAGTGAAATGCACCATGTTACAGTTAGTCCATAATAAAAGTAAAATGCCTGAAAATGTGACGTTTGTGACAATATAGTGTCGTCACGATGAGCCTCACTGCATATCTTGATGAATTACTCACAACCAATTAATTACACACCTAAAAGCCCATGTGCCTCCGTCATCAACACGATTTGGGCCTCCACAGTACACAAGAGTTAGCATCTGTTGCTGCTGTATGTTCAAGTCTTTGATGTGTCCTCGTTCTCATTCATCATTCTGTTAAATGTTTGTTCTCTTTATTCTGTCCTGCTTTTCAGGGAAGCGCTCCTCATCTCAGTGTCAATTCTAGCGTGTTTAATCTACTATCTACCTGTGAGTCAGGTGAAATGCGCCGTGTTACAGTTGGTTTGTAATGACAGTAGAATCCAAAGATATGAAAAAATCTGCGAAAATATAGTATGGTCGCGATGAACCTCACTACACTTTTAAATATAGCTCACTATCAGTTTTATACATTTTGGAGATCATGTGTTAGTGTCATAATACGATTTTGAATAATTTCCATGTACTTGACGTGCAACATGGATATGACCTCGCCGCCCCGCACCTTTTGACTGCCATCTACACAGGCTACAGTAAAGTTGAAGACAGATATAGAGTCCCATTTCTCCAAATCAGCCAAGCGGAAAAAGGGTTGATGTCAATCTCCAGGGGTCCTACTCCATCCACCGCCTCTTACACAGTTGCCAATATACCTGTTATAAGCTATTGTAAGTAATTGTCCGAAAGCAGTTTGGTGATTTGGCAACATCGTAAAATAGTTTAGAAGCGTTCATTTCCTGAGTTAATAGGCGTTAAATTGACTACAAGGGTTGCTTCTTTTGTACAATAATGCGTCTTTGTATGAAAGTTGTGGGACTCTATATCTGTCTTCAAGTTTACACACAGCGCAGCGGCAGTCTCGCAGTCGGTCAGTTGTTCTTGTCGGAGGCGGAAGTGTTTGGTCTCCGCTCTTCGTTCTGTTCTTGTTTGGTCTCCTCAGTACAAGGAGTTGGCTTCTGTTACTACTGAATGTGTTTTGTTTGTATGTGTTGCCGTTACGAGGATGTCTGTTCTGTCCAGACTGAAAGTTTGTTTTACTCCCTCTTCTGTATTGCTTGTTACCTCGGTATTGCGTCCCGTTTGTTTCGTCCATTCAGCCCGCGGAGTTTATGTTTGGTCAGTGTAAGATAGCTCGTCTTTACTGCTGCGTGTTTTGTTTCAGCAAGTTTTGGCCATTGTGTCCTCACATTGTTCTGTTAAATATTTGTTAACTTCAGGAGGTTGTCTGTTGTGTCCAGACTGAAAGGCTTAGTTCTCTCTTTATTCTGTCCTGCTTCGTCATCTCAGTGTTGTGCTCCTGTTGGTCCGTGCAGCCTGAGGAGTTGATGTTCAGAATGTGCTAGGTTCTGTTTCAATGTGAGATAAGATCCTTGACACGGTTTATGTGCTGTGCTTCTTTTCCGCTCTTGGTTCCTCTCTTGTTTGGACTCCACAGCACATGACGTTGTGGTTTCTGTTTCTGCTGGCCTTCAAATTCCAACTCGACACCTTCTCGCGTTTTGGCCCGTGAATAGGGGAGTTTCACTCCCTGAAACTAATGGCGAGCTTTGGTCGTCGTCGGTGAACCCCTTCCCTTTGACTACCTCCCCGACGGCGACGTCAAAGACAACAGGGACGGATCATGACACAGACGGCGACGACAACGACGTGGGGGAACCCCTGCCCTCCCCATACGCTTGTGGCTGGTTCTGACCAGCACAGGCCTGTCCACCCTTGTCCCCCCGCGTCATCCCTTACGTCCCTCCCTTCGTCTCGATTAGCCAAGTTGCATAAATATGAGACGTAAAGCAATATCCAATCAATTCTGTTTCTGCTGAATGTGTTCGGTTAGTGTTTTGTCACACTATCCGTTTCTGACGCTCCCGCGAAAGCTGATGCGCTTTACACAGATGGTCTCTACCATGTCGTACCATATCCGGTGAATTGCGGTAGCAGGACAAAAACTTGTCAGTTCTCCTCGAGTAGTGAACGTGGCGAGTTGACTACTCAGGGACGTTATGTCCAAGTTTAAAATTATCTGTGCACTTGAAGCGGAGGGGTTGTTGTGGTGAGCTAACATCAATGAACTAACAATTAAGATATTGGTAGTTTTGCACATTACCTGTGTAGGTGTTATTCTGTCCCCTCCTTCAGGCACAATGTATCTCTTCAGTCTTCCATGGCACCGTACATTACCACGTTTATTGCTGCAGTTGTAAAACACTGTTGTCTCACTCCGCGTATTAACATGGTACGTATAACCATCAAAATAAAAAATGTCAGCCGTTTCTTTCGCCTCGGACAGTTTGCATTGCCATGGTCAGACCTTCAGTGTCACAATACAAATGGTAGAAGTAGCAGAATTTCTGCACACTTGTATTATATCTGTTGTACATCGACCTATGGATCCTTAAATTTCGATTATGTCGAAAATAGGTTCGGAAAGCAAAAGCAATATCCAATCAATCAATCAACCGACGTTTATGCATATTAGTTTCATGGAGAATGATAGAGGAGTCGTTCCAATTCCCAATGATTGTTCTCATAAACGTGTTCTGCTAGTCTTGAGGAACAAACTTTGTGTTGCGTATATCATTCTTATTCATTTTAAATATGGTTTTAGAATGATTTAGGCAATTATGAGCCATGACACTAACTTCTGGATCCTCATCTTCTGACTCAGCTGGTCGTTGAATAACACAATGATAAATATACTAAGCCCAAAAAATAAAAAAATAAAATTCACTAAAACATGTCCCCTTTAAAATTTGTTGGAATCCACATTTTCTCACAGGAATTGAAGGAATAATCTCTAGCGCAGAATACCTTCTTCTTCAGAATCGTCTAATAGTATTGCTTGCACATCATATTCAGATGCCAACATCATTTTTTGAGGTTGAGAAACACTGCTGTACACCATCGAAATCCGGCCAATTATTACGTACACATGTTCGGTTCAAATTTCTTCAAATTAACAACTTCAAAATTATAGCAAACTACAAATAGTCCAGAATAAAAAATGCTTACGAATGATAAATGATGATAGGGAAGAAACACAGATATCAGACCTACATGCGTTTTTTAACTTGCTTACTATTAAGGATCTGGTCTTTCAATTCACCGATCCCTTCTATTCAAAATGTACAGACATTTCTCATTATGTTTTAATTTCTAGCCTTGGAGGCTACAGCCTATTTTCACTTACATATAAAAGGTACAAACATAAGCGTACTAAACATGTTTTATTCTAATCTAATTGTTTATACTCTACTCGAAAACTGTATTGAATTTATTAGTTTGTTTTAGAAATGTCTTATTGAGTTCCAAAGTTTTTTTTTTGGTTAATTTCTCCCCTCGATATATACATATTATGTTTTTATTCAATATCTCTACACACTAAGCTATACATTACATTATTTGTATGTTAAAATGTTAAGAGCCCAATGACTCGGGTAATTTTGTACACACTGTATGCACTGCTGTTCCGTTATTTTAAGTTAAATAAGTACCTTTAAAATAATGTAATACTTGCATGATGAATACATGAATGGGAATAATATGTTCATTCCTTTTTTGCACCAAACAATTCCTTTATTAGTGTCATTGTTTCGCTTTGACGCTGTTAACGACTTGTTTCTTTATCTTCATTTATTTTCATGTGTGTCAGAGAGAGGCAGTTCTCTGCGTTTCTTTTGAGGGGGGGGGGGGGGGCAATTGGGAACCAGCAGACACCTTATATTTAACATAACCCTCCCCAACCCCTCTCATCACTTCTGGCTCAAGGCTATCGTCAATCGATTTAATTTTACTAACTTCATCTTCATATTCAGACGTCACACGTGTGGCTCCCGAAGTTCTTTTTGACGAGTCGACCTTCACCTTCCTTTCAGAATGGTCTTTTATCGATTGGCGCGTTACGTAAGAGATCGAAGACAACTCAACTGAGCAATAATTGTCCTAACTCCTGGCATACACCCAATATACAATACACTCAATAAATGGATATGGATAAATGGATTGTGTGTCTCGTTGGTCTTGTTGTTAGCCTACCTGCTTCCAATGCAGAAGGTCCGGGGTTCGGTTCCTGCTAAAGTCAGAAATTTTTGGACTTAAGTCCATCAGTTCTTGTCTTCGATGTTTGTAAACGGTGACTTTGGAGCCGTCCTAGCAACGAAGCACATAAAAAAACAAAGTTGTTCGGGATCGGCCTTGTTGATTCTGGCGTTGATCCGCGGGTGTTTTCACTGTCCATACCATTGATTGCTATATTCCCTATTAAAAATATCGATCTTTGGTTGGTCATCGCTCACTAGGCGTCTATTGAGTCGGGCCTACAGGGTTGGCTTGGTCACTATTGATTTACTGTCCCCCACTGTAGATCAGTTATATAACTGAGAGGGTAGACTACTAAATACAATTTATTTATTTATTACTTATTAAATATAAAACCATATCGCCTATTTATGAAATTGACTTAGTAAGTTTAAGTGGAATATCTGTAGCCACATCGTATACACACAGGCATACAGCCTAAGCAGCGTGAAAGTTTAACTTTGGGTGAACTACACAAGCACCCATTCCCACGCTTATACATCTTAAAATAACTGATCTGTGATAGTATCCGGGCACAGTAGTGAAGCTTGCCAAAACCATTGGATTAGTACTATCTAGGGCCTTCAAATTCCAACTCAACACCTTCCTCGCGGTTTGGCCCGTGAATAGGGGAGTTTCACTCCCTGAAACTAATGCGAGCTCTGGGTCGTCGTCGGGGAACCCCTTCCCTTTGACTACCTCCCCGACGGCGACGACAAAGACAACACGGACGGATGATGACACCGACGGCAGACGGCCACGATGTGGGGGAACCCCGCTCTCCCCATATGCTTGTGGCTGGTTTCTGACCAGCACAGGCCAGTCCACCCCTTGTCCCCCGCGCATCATTTACTCCATCCCTTCGTCTCGATTAGCCAAGTTGCATAAATATGAGACGTAAAGCAATATCCAACCAAAGTACTACTCTAGTCTCGGTATGAGACTCCGGTTAAAACCGCTGAACTGGATTTACTGTTTTCTCGTTCAAGTTCACTACAGCAGTTATTCAATTTTACATCTAGAATCAGCTGTCAGTTCCGCCTTTTCCCGCTCGTGGTCTCGGCGTATCCAGTCAAGGGCATGGCACAGACTACTTGGCGTCAGGGCGTAAGGGTTTGAGCGACATTATCAGCATCGGAATCGTAAAATACATTTTAAACATCTCAAACAATATCATCTTTCAGTCAAATCCTATTTGGTAACTGCTTCAATGCGTCTTACCTAGTTCAGTTATGCATCCCTCTAAAGTCCTAGCAGAGGTTGTGACTTACATCTGCTAACATTATTTATATTTCTATATCTTTAAATTAATGAATTAAATGGTAAATAATTTCAAAGGATGTTGTGAAACGTAACAATAGATTAAGGCCATCAAATCCAAACTCGCAATCTTCTCGTGGTTTGGTCCGTGATTAGAGGAGTTTTTCTCCCTAAAAAAATGGCGAGCTCTGGGTCGTCGTCGGGGAACTTTCCCCTTCCCTTTGACTACCTCCCCGACGGCGAAGACAATGACAACACGGACGGATGATGACACAGACGGAGACGACCACGAGTGGGGGGAACCCCTGCCCCCCTATACGCTTGTGCTGGTTCTGACCAGCACAGGCCTGTCCACCCCTTGTCCCCCCTCGTCTCCCCGTACGTCCTCCCTCGTCTCAATTCGTCAAGTTGCATAAATAGGAAACGTAAAGCAATATCCAACATAAAATTTAATAAAACAATAGATTAGATTTAAGTTGATACATTTGCCGTGTACGTAGTATTAGTTCGACACTGATTGCTATCGCCTTACGTCGAGATGCGCGTGTGGTTTGGTTGGTAGCTTCTCCCAATTACTCGTCAATGATAGGGCATTGTTCTCACAAGGGCAACAAAGGTGTCGTGAATCTGCCCCTCGTAATTTCCAATTCCAAGGTCTTAAAATGTTGCGTTGTCCTTGTAGGCTAATGATTAAATATTACGCTCAGTGCATGTCTGTAACAATAAGCATGTGGAGACTGAGGTATACAACGTCGTCGATCGAAATACCTGCAATAATAATATCAGCATTTGATCATGCTCATCTCTGATAAATTTACAGAATTTGAAATTGCTGCAATGACTTGATCCTAGCCTGAGTTGAGAAAGAGTGTGATCTAACATCACTAAAGGATAATGTAGCAATCTGGATTTACTTCACGCCGCTCTTACTTGTCGTGGAAGAAGTTGTTCTGAGACGTCTGAGAATTGGTCACACATATCTCACCCATGGTTATTTCTAGGAGGCGATAATGTGATGTGGTGGCGTAGTCCTAAATATTAAACATGTTTATTATCCTGTACAAAGTACAATTATAGAAGGAAAAAAGGCTAAATTTAAATCTAAACTCAAAGAAATTGTATAAGAAGATTCCAAAACACTTGATAATGTTTTTAATTTCTTGCACAATGTAAAGCTGTTTCACACAATTAAACATCATTATAAATGTGACAACAACAACAACAACAAAACACATGGGCACTGATAACTCTACTGTTGAGTGACCTAAAACAACACTAACTACCGAGAGAACATACCATTTTTTAGTTAGATGCACACAAGGCCCTTGTGCCCTTGTCTTGTGCACTCTTGGGAATTTGGAGTAGCGTGTGGACATTGTACTTGTAATCTGCAAGTACGGGTCTATCCATCATCATTCACATATCACAACTCAGTCCATCGTCTTGATTAGCGCCCCAGCACAGAAACCGTTCACCCCCTTTATGTGTCCAGGCACTCATCCATACTGAACAGCACCTAACACTTTCTTAACACCAACCCCACAGGCTTGGGTAATTTGAGGACTCGTTCGAGGAGGTCGTTATGATCTTCTCTTAGTGCATCATTGTGTATAGCTAGATAAATGATCATAGACATATACTGACAACTTTCCCGTTTTCCACTACACGTGCATTTGCTACCACTAAAAAATCTTTCTTGCTCATATGAGCACCTAGCTCTTGCCCAGCAGCTCAGTTTATTGTTTTTGCCTTTCCTCTTAAATCCTTATTCTAGGGTCTTCCAGCGGTTTAATATTTGTTGGATGGTAAAATCATATCCTTTGAAAAAAAAAGTTTGTATGTACTTCCACAATGTTTTTTGTGTTTTTTAGTTAAGAATCTTGCCTACGTTGGGTATCCTCAAAGAAATTTTATCAGACAACTCCACGACAAGCGATAATGTTATTAATTTCTTATGCAAAGTAAACCTTTGAAATTCAATTTGAAATTCATATATATTTAGCAATCAGAAAATTTGATGGGCACTGATAACTTTACTGTTTTGTGCCCTAAAACTCCAACTAACTAACTAACTTCATCTTCGGCATAAAAAGATGCCTGGCAGTAAATACAAATCCAGTCATTGTCTTTGTTCTGTTTTTTCTTTGATAGACACTTCCTTTTGCCTTTGTTTTGAGGTTTCTTCTTTGATTTTTTTGCCCGTTCCTCCATGTCAGTCCGGTACTCGACGGAGGATACTGCATAAATCGGCTTGACATATGTCCTCTTTTGTCGAGTGGGTGCCTTCTGAGTTGGCATTGCCAAACATTTTGAAAGTGAGTGGGAAACAGATCCGGAGGATGGCGGTGTTAACAATCTGGGCGGAGGTGTTGATGAGGTGGTATGGCTGGTGTTGAGCCAGACGATGGCGGCATAGAAGATGCAGACCGTTCTACATCCACGATTCCCGGATCAACACTAGTGTCCAGGTTGAAGACCAGGTAATCGTTGCCGTTAACGGTGAACTCATCCCACTGAGAATTGTTCGACGTGTGATCGGACTTGTGGTGTTCAAAGTCGCATTGCGAACCAAACTCTACTACACTTAAGAAAGTGACCATTTCACTTTTGCAATGAGCGGTTGGCCTAGCTCCTGCCGGACACTCGCATTGTGTCTGCAGGATCTCTCTGTCAGCATAAAGTGAGATGTCAACAGTATATTCCACATTTTTGTACATTTCCGCTCGAACACTTGAGCGAATGAACCACTTATCCCCCACAGATGAACATTGAATGAATTGCATGAAGTTTTTCATGGTAAATGTAGGCCTAACTGCACTTTATTCACTCTTGATATGGACTTGAATATAGCGTAGCACACCCAATATGGTTTATCGATGGTATCTGGCAATTTGAATTCAAATCCTATAAGTGGAGTGTTCGGGTACAACCGTCTAGACACTTCATCGGGCTCTTCAAAACAAACGGCGGCGTAACTACCGCCCGAGCTTGGCCCGGAAGCATATTGGCC
The DNA here is from genome assembly GCA_024449915.1 of Sweltsa coloradensis. Taxonomy (NCBI): domain Eukaryota; kingdom Metazoa; phylum Arthropoda; class Insecta; order Plecoptera; family Chloroperlidae; genus Sweltsa; species Sweltsa coloradensis. The sequence continues at coordinate 65,002 of JAMZAV010005300.1, read as the reverse complement.
GGGGGGGGGTGGGGGAGGGGGCAAATATTCGATGTTTGATTCAAAGTGTATTGCCATGTGCAAATTTATAGTGTGACAATAATAAGCATAAAAAATTAATTTTTTAATACAATATATGAATAATAATGTCCAAAAACTTGGTGAATACACTTTTTCTGATTGGAGAATTATAACATCCCCAGGGCCAACGGCTCATAACTCAACTTCACCATCATCGGGTAGGGGGGGGGGGGGTGAGGGGCAATTGCACTGGCTGTACAGTCTTTGAAAAAAAAACTTCAACAGCTTTTCTCAGCTTTATAGATTGCATTTATTTAAAAAGGGGGTTTGGTTTATTTTGCGTGGCCAAAAATCTATTTCTTCCAAATCCTCTAGTGCTATGATACCAATTTCGTCTAAGTTTTGCCAACAATTCACCTTGGTCAACATCTGGGACAAACTTTCTGATAAAGATGACAATCTGGTCCATCTGAAAATTGACATCAGCAATCTCACATTGCTTTAGAGACATTCTACACTCTGCTAATATATGGCTGATGGTGTGTTTTTGTAGTGGAGAGTACACACTTTTTGAGACTTTTTTTCCCTATAACCAGCAGCTAGGACAGGCCCTTGACGGTAGAATTTTTTTTCACCCACAGCAAATTTTGACCGAAGAGCAAGTGGCAAAAATTTTCTATTTTGGCGGATCGTACCGGTGAGAAGCGTTTGGCAGTTGTAAAGTTGTTTGGCAAGTGGCACCATTGTAAAAAAATTGTCCATAAAAATATGAAAACCTTTCCCCAGATAGTTACTTATTCTCATTAGCTTCATAACCACAGTGTACCCTAACCCATTCTTTTTAATTTCATCCCTATCGTCAATGCTCTTTGCCCCCCTGTAGACGTAGAATGCCAGCAGTAGTTGACAACAGAATCGCATAACATCCAAAATTTGATGCCCCAACGGTGATGGTGTTTGTTGGGCAAATATTGCATCAGCTGGGTTTGGTTTTTAGTTCCAACTAAACTTTCATCTATGCTAAGTTGTTCATGGGGTGTATAATGATGGCGAAAGACACGGTTGGCATGATCAAGTAGGGGAGTAAACTTAGCAGTGGGGTCATAACCATCTTCACCTGGTCCCGGTAAATTAGAGTTGTCAACCAAGTGAAAAAATTTGAGAAGAATTTGAAAGCGGTTTCTAGAAAACATATTGCCAAACCAATTGCACGTTTGAGAAGAAGAAGTGAACCAGTAAGAAGCTATTGTTGGTTTGCGAAGGATGCCCATATTGAAAATCACAGCTAGAAATGCTTTGACTTCATTCAGGGTCACATCTTTCCATTGTTTAGCTCTAGCATGGGCAGATAGATTTATATGATGTTCGGCAAGAAACTGACGGGCATACCTGTTGGTCTCCCTGACGATCAGCTGTAAAAGAGTGGCTGTAAAAAAAACATGTGGAAATAGGCAATGGGGGGCGAATCCGGCGGGGGGGCATGTTTTGGACCTGTCAGTTCCATGAATTGGAACTGGTGTAGGGGCGGAACTTCTAGGCCTAAAATCTCGTCCCAATCATCATCTGAATCATTGCTCTGGCCTCCACCATGACTACTATCACTACTAGGCCTATCATTATTCGAGTTGTCACTCGAACTGCCGTCACTGTCAGTCACGGGAATAGGCCTAGGCCTAGGAGGCGAACGGTTACGCCTTCCCCGACGCGCGAGAGGAACATCGTCACTTGAAGATGACGCGCTGATTTCATTATCTGCACCGTGAGAAATGGGTGCAAAAAAATCATCTTCGTCCGTCAACAATTCACTTTCGCAATACTCACTAAGATTTCCGTCTAAAAGATTGCAAATGTCAATATTTTGGAGCTCTGGCAGATCACGGGACGCCATGTTGGTCCAAGTAATAATAACGTTAGTTCGTTCTTTATCCGTGCGCGCGCTGCACGCATATCGCGCACGAATAAGTTCGACTTTCGATAGTAGTCTAGCGATATGTACCGCCAAATTCGAAATTAAATAACCTTTGCAACGATGTATATCACGCCCGCGCGAAGTGTCATTTGGGAGAGCTATGACCAGCGAAAGTGGGCCGAGCCGATATATCGGCTCTTGGCATTTCTCGCGCGGACAGCGAAAGCCGGTATATCGGCTTTTGGCATCCAAAGGGTTAAATACCAAAACATTGCAGAATAGTGTTGGAACATATTTTGGCCTAAAAACTAGGGTTGCAAGGGTTAAAAACATGCAAAGTAGGCCTACTTTTTAAAATTTGCATGGTCAAAACTGGGGTGCGGCCATTACGCGAGGGCGGCCTTTATGCGCGTAAATACTGTAGGCCTAACATTGGGATTGAGATAACGATCGAGAACAAGATGGAGATCGACGTGGAGAAAAGGATTGGGAAAAGGCATTTGAAATTGTGTCTTGGGATGTCGTCTCGTCTTCAGTCATCCTCAGCTGTCGGCGCCTCTGCTTGTTTCTGGCAGAAAGCTCTGCCTTCTCCTCTACGGTCTTTTCTACTCGATTGAGGTCGGATATGCGCTGGCTTATGTGCTTTGGTACCTTGTCGACTTCTTGTTGTATTCTATGCTCGGAGGTGCCTTTGGTAATAAGCCAATGCCTTAATGATTCTGTAACAGAAAATTTACCCATTATTTCAACAATATTTTTTCCAGTATCGATATTGGCGCTATTTTGCCGATATCATAACGCGATATCGAAATTTCAAAAGTAATATCGATATCGCGAAATTGAATTTTTTTCGACTGCGAAAATGACGATTTTTCATACGTGATTGATCGTAAATGCCAGTCTTGTGTGCTTGATATTGGTGGGATATCAGTTAAGTCATCGAGATTTTCAAGTGAAACTACTTGAAACATGTTTCTTATACCTCATAATAAATAATGCTTGAACTCCAAGCGTGTAAAGATAACGAGTCGCGTCGTCGATGTTGTCACTACGACGGGAGCAACTGGACTGAAGTCCCACTCCCATGCAGCGCGCTACGTGAATCGAGAGCGATGTTGGAGGGAGGTGCGCGCGCATTGGCTAGGCGCTGGCGGGGAGGGTGTGGATCGTAGCGGAGAAGCATTCCGTTGAACTGCAGAAATTTGTAGTGCAGACCGCGGCGGGACATTTAACATCGAGAATAATAAAGCTACGATATCGCGATATTTCCGATATGACGGCGGGGTATCGATATCGAAAATAGGCTAAATTTTTCCGCAATATCGAGTCGAATAATCGATGTCGTTGGAACATCTCTACCGTTTATACTATTTATCACAATTGAAAATAATAACTAGGTAGAGCTTTCTTCAAAAAGCAAACAAATATTTTAAAATTTTACGATAAAACACACAAACAAGACCAAAACTTAAGCTACTAGTAGGCCATAGGCCTACTCTAACTGTACAATGGATGTTTGCCTGGTTTAGTTAACCCAGTTCTAATCCATGGGATAACATTAACTTCAACAGCTTGCAAAAATGGAGTCAGTAGGCCCTTCATTAATTTATAAAATATGCATTGATTATAGGGCTGTGCGAGTACCCGAAATTTCGAGTCGAGTATTTGAGACTCGAAGTCGATTCCTCAATTTGCGGTAATGTAGTTTTATGATCGAGCGAGCCGCAGTCGCCGGGACGTTATAGTTTTTTAATTCGCTTACACAAAGGGTTATCGAGAAGTCGAAATTGCTCGCAAGCGATATATTTTAATAAATCAACTTTCCTCAGACTTGCAAAATCTTAAAATGGAGGATTTCTCTCGACGCGTATTTTCTGAACACTTAAGATAGCAAGAAATAGTTATATTTATTGTTGATGCTGGTTGGTTTTCGTCAAGTGATCGCAATGTGGCGCGCTGGCCAATGCGTTATCTAAAAGAGACCGCAAAGAAGAAACTCGTCTATCGCAAAGCATCCGGAGAACAAATGGAAGCCTACAGTGACTCCGACTGGGCCAATGATATTGATACGAGAAAATTAATGTCCGGCTACGTCTTCAAGCTCGCAGGTGCAGCAGTTAGCTGGTGAAGCAAGGAGAAACCGACAATCACCGTCTCAACAACCGAGGCTTTGTTCTAAAGGTTCTATGATAAAGGAGCAACTCAACAAAATTGAGGTATTTGACTTACACTTTTTTGCGGCGTATTTTTTGTTGGAGTGGTGCCAATAAAATCCTCATCTGAGCTGCCACCATCAAATAAGGATAGAACATCTTCTTCGGCATCACCCTCTGCAGATGTACCCGCACCAGCTTCAGACATTTTGACGCCCTCACACTTCACACGTCACTTAAAAAACTACAATCTCACACAATGATCAACGCACGTGGGGTTGAAATCAGCGGGTAATGTTGCAACAGGTGATACAAACGCCCCGCGTATTGGGTGGCGAGTGACAAAGCTAACATTTTATTGGTTCGTGGATATAGAACAATCTGGAATTATTTATTTCAGCGTTTTGCTGTATAATGTGATATTATGGAACACTATGGATCGGAGGAATGGTGCTTTTGTGTAATTAGAACAAAATAGAAACGTCAGTATGACCCTTTAAAAAAGTTTTTTTTTTTTTTTGTTTGCTTAAATGTTAGATAAATGTACATAGAACAAGCTGGAATGCCTAAATCGATTTTTTCAAAAAATGGATTTAGAACAGTATGGAAATATACCAGCGAAATGTGTTTTGCGCAATAACTGAAACATGGGTTTACTTCTTATATCAGTTGTTGCATCAATTCCCTCTCCTCAAAAAAATGGAGCTTCTGAGTTTCTGAAAACTCATTTTCAATATACATTTGCACTTATGAGCGACTGACTCCATAAGATCGTTTTCCACTAAAAATCAGTTATATAACTGAGTGGGTAGACTCTAAATATAATTTATTTATTTATTATTTAATTGATTTAGAGAGGCCAGAAAAAGCATTGGAAGATGGCCTGATTTTAAAATGTCATTGTTTATACTCCGTCTTACTAGTGTTGCCTTTAAGGCTGCCGTTTCCCAAAATGATGTCAATGTGTAGCTCCCCACTGTTGGTCTTCACCATGAAATCTGCATAAGCCCTATCTGAAATGAATAATTGTGCTTGCACTTGGTGGTAGTATGCATGGCTTTTTTCAATGTCTTGTTGAAAAATACTTCAATACCTAGACATAGCCAAGTAAAAAGCCTAACGTTTTTCTTTTAAGGTCTCTCAGTCATCACTGTCTACTGAGCCCCAGACATCACTCGTGTGAGCACCCCTGATGCTGTGACTCCTGATCTAGTAGCTTCGCTCCCCTGGTTGTCCAGCCAGCCGTCCATATAAGAATCAGCCGGGTTACCACCAAGGTGTTCATGCCAGTCTATGAGCGAGGGGCGCTTCAGCCACCCATGGTTGAACCGCTCAACTATTGAGTAGTCGTCCTCACTCGCCGGCATCTTCTGTGTTTTCAGTACCTCAGCTAGAACACACAGACATTTGGATTATCTGTTCATAAATGTATACAGTAATGATGATTGGATCTTTTTGCTGTCATCGCTGTGCCCTTCTGAGCGCTAGACATCGCTCTTGTGAGCACCCCTGATGTTGTGGCTCCTGATGTAGTAGCTTCGCTCCCCTGGTTGTCCAGCTAGCCATCATAGATTTGGACTTAGGCTCTAGATATATTATTTACCTATTTAGCAAACAACAGCAATAATAAGTCACCATGTAAGAGAATTAAGGACCCAAACTTTTATAGCTTGTGTTTATAGGTCTCCCTACAATCAATGCCATATCAATATCAAAATATTGCACAATTGTACCTGAGTTCAAAAGCATCCCTACATTGAATGACATTAAATGACAAGTGAATCTGCTTATATAATAATGAAACTTTTAGTGCAGGTGAGGTTAATAATTGGATGAGCGTAGCGAGCGTAGCGAGCGAAGCGAAGATTCCATTCTACTACACTGGAGAAAAAAATCCGGAATGTTTTTTTTTTCTTTCTTTCTTTTTGTATTTTTGTGTGTTTGTTAACACGATTCCGGCTAAACCGATACTCCAATTGCGATGAAATTTTATGGAGGCCTTCTAAATCTCTGAACTTAGAACTGCCACGTTTTTGAGCGCAATCGGAAAATTATTTCTCATTAAAATCGCAATTTTACGATTTTTTTGATTTTTTTAAAATTTCTTCGACTTATAACACCTACATGCTTTATTCGATTTTAATGATTTTTTCACAGAACCTTAATTTTATGAATTTAGGTATTCGTGTGAAATTTGAGCGCAATCGAAAAATTATTTCTCATGAAAATCGAAATTTTACGGGTTTTTTCTTTTTGGATGAGCGAAGCGAAGACTTCAATTTCACCGACCCCCCAAAAAATTTAGCTCCGTTGTTTTTTTTTTTTGTTTGTTTGTTTGTTTGTTTGTTTGTTTTTTTTTTTTGTTTTTCCGTCTGTTTGTTCGCTCTCTACCGGGCAAACGGCATATGCGATCTTGATGAAAATTTGACACGACCTTCGTTTTCTCTGAACTTAGACTTGCCACGTTTTTGGGTTCAATCGAAGAAATATTTCTCATGAATATCGTATTTTTACGATTTTTTTCGATTTTTAGTGCGATATTTTCGTGCCATTTGGGCCAATTCTGATCAAACGGGTGGGGCTACAACGTTCATATTTCACATGGACATTAAGGTAATGGTGATGTATTGCTTTCTGAAAGAAAAAGTTGAAAAAGTTAGCCAGAATCGAGAGAAATAAAGCTTTTAATATACGTTTTTTGACTTTTTGTGCGATATTTCGTGCCATTTGGGCCAATTCTGACCAAACGGGTGGGGCTACAACGTTCATATTATACATGGACATTAAGGTTATGGTTATGTAGTACCTTTTGAAAGAAAAAGTGGAAAAATTTAGCCAGAATCCATAGAAATAAAGCTTTTAATACAAGTTTTTTACGGTAAATAATACCAATTGACAAGAAACAAAAGAAACTTGACAACATTCACCTACAATGCGTAGGCAGCAAAACAAAGCACTTGCAAAAGTAAAGATATCCCACGCAAACTGAAACCTTTAAAAAGCTCATCCATCAACGCGGCGGGACTTTAGCGTTTTCCTAGTTTTAAACAATTCTTTGACTTATAACACCTACATGCTTTATCCGATTGTAATGATTTTTTCACAGAACCTTAATTTTATGAATTTATATATAATTGTATAATTTGAGCAGTATCAAATAATTATTTCTTATGAAAATCGAAATTTTACGATTTTTTTTCTTTTTTAAAATTACGATTAATTTAAAAAAAAAATAAAGTTAATTTTTTATATAATTTAATTTAATTTTTAAAATCTTCAACTTAGTAATGATTTTTTCACAGAACAACAGAAAATCCGCATAACACATGGCAGCTCAATGCACCAATTACGCTCATCCAACAACGCGGCGGGACTTAAGCGTTTTCCTAGTGTAATGAAATAAAGAAAACAACTTTCTAACAATATTTCGACGACTATTCAGTCATCTTCTGATCTGGTTCTCTTTTCCTTGATTTTTGTAGTACAGTGTCCACACCGCCGGTAATTCTTATTCTTTACTGCCATGTGGTTTCCAACTGAAGCAAGTCTAATATCTTCAGGCACCCATCTCTTGTTAGCTAAGAATGCCACTATTGGACCACGTTTTCTTTTGGACGAAAACCCACCGATCAGCTGAACGGCTAATCGAAGCCTGAAGCTCAACTGGTTCTGGTTATCTGCTCCTCTCTTTTTTTGTCTCAATAATTCTATTGACAATTGCTTAATCGATCAAGTAATAAAGGATGCGGTGCCACCACTTGACAGACCGCCGACCCAACGAGTACCGTTCCTTGAATTGGTCGAAACGATCGACTGCCCCCATGATTGCATTGTAAGTTTCAACAACTTTTGGGCAGCTTACTTCGGTTTTGCTCCCATCTTTATTTCGACAACTCAAAAAGGTGACATCTTTAGGATAGTGTGCTGTCGACAGCAAACATACAGGCTTGTTGTCTTGCCATTTCACGGCAGAAACACAGTTCACCGGGTATCCTACGCCAAATTCATGAGGTACAATAAGATAAATAAGATAAAAATCATACTGCGTAGTGCAATGAGTTGAGTCTAAGCATAGCACTTTCTTACAGCCTTTTTTTATCATCACCATCATCAGCACGTCGTTCGGTTGAAATGAAGATTTAAGAGGGAATGGGACACATTTGCCGGTTAGCAAATAGCTATTCGCTCGGCCAAGATGCATCCGAGGTATATGAAACTTTGCAAAGTTCTCAATAAAACATACATAGACAGCCCTGTGGTCATAGATTTTCAAAATTTGGACATAATCACTCAGAAAAAAATCACGAATATGGTCAATTTTGGAGTTTTTAACAAAATCAAAATTTGTGAAAACTTATTGATTTTTTATAAATTATTTTAAAACAAAATTTGGAAATGTGTTACTGTCGAGCCCTATAATTCCACATTTGTGAAATGTTCAAAATTTCAAACACCTGTGGTGTCAGTTGGCCGAGCGAACAGCAATTTGTCTAAATCGCATGTCCTATACTCTCTTAAAGAAGTCGGAGAACATTACACAACAATCATTTACGTTAGCCGCTGTGTAATTATACCTCATTTCCAATAGAATTCGTCAAGATCTAGGTTTTGAATGGATGAAGCTCCAGAAACGTTTAGGTGACGAGCGAAGTGACCATCCAGCTCAGCAACAACTCATCAGTCTTGTCATTCAAATCAACATACAACTTGCAAGACACATGAACAGTTATTCACAAAAAAACAGCATGAAATGATTGTACAAAGATTCTGTAAGTATTGCTTTAAGATAAACAGGACCCAAATACAAAAGAAATTGGCGATACTCTACAGCCTTCCACATTGGCACTGCCACCAATGATCTTGGTTGCCGACCAAACTCAGAAGGCCAAAATGATCGAGCACATAAAAGATCTTCTAAGGGGTGAAGATCCTCCCATTTGTGATGATTGTGGCGAAGTTTTAACTATTAAACACGTTTTAGAAACCTGTACAAAATATAGTAGTGATAGAAAAGATTTTAAATTAAAACCTTCCCTCAAAGAAATTTTATCAGACAACTCCACGACAAGCGATAATGTTATTAATTTCTTACGTAAGTAAACCTTTTAAATTCAATTTGAAAGTCATATATATTTGGATGAGCGAAGCGAAAACTTCAATTTCACTGACCCCTCAAAAAATTTAGCACCAATGTATTTTTGTTTGTTTGTTTTTTGTTTGTTTGTTTTTTGTCTTGTTTGTTCGCACGATTCCGGGCAAACGGCATAAGCGATCTTGATGAAAATTGAAGGGGACCTTCGAAATCTCTAAACTTAGACGTGCCACGTTTTTGGGTACAATCGAAGAAATATTTCTCATGAATATCGCACTTTTACGATTTTTTTCGATTTTAAGTGCGATATTTTCGTGACATTTGGGCCGATTCTGACCAAACGGGTGGGGCTACAAAGTTCATATTTAACATGGACATTAAGGTTATGGTGATGTAGTACCTTGTGAAAAAAAAAGTTGAAAAAGGTAACTGTAGGATGTAAGGTACCGGTAATCACAAGAGACACTTTACTGTTAATCTATTGTTTATTACGATCACTCTAATACATACATCCACTCACGGGTCCCTAGTTCCGTGTGTCCCGTCAGGGCTGCCAATCTCCAAACACTACACATCTCCCCCATACATAGTATCCCAAAAAAATCCCAATCAATAGTAGAAGTACCTTAGGACAGTGGGTTTAAGTCACAGTATAGTCCCTCCACCTCTTAGGCTGCTTCTTCTCCCGGCTCGAGCGTCGAGGCTCCTGGGCTACTTCATTACTTGGCAAAGCAACCTGGGATCGGCGTCTGCTGACGTCCTCCGTCTCTGGTACTGCCATTGGATTGGGCGGAGCAACCGGGGGTCGGCGTCTTTCGACGTCCTCGGTCTCAAGTACTGCCATTGGATTGTTGTCACTATCGGGAACAGCCTCGGAATCGACGACTGTATGTTCCTCATGAAACCTCTTCACGAATGAGGAGTTTCGTCGATATTTTACGCCGGCAGGCGACTGAACGACCACACTGTTGCCAGTCTTCTCAACAACTTGATGGGGCTCCATCCCGAATCGAGAAGCCAGCTTATGTGTAGGTTTCTGCTGGAGCAGAACAGTGTCCCCCACGTGAATTTGGGACTCACGGGCTCCCCTCTTGGCATCCGTGTACGCCTTACCTTGGGCCTTGCGCTCGCGGTCACGGTCTCTTATCTCTTCGTCGTTTAGGGCGTCTTCCACCTCAGGAAGTTTGGTCCTTAGTTTTCGGTTGAAAAGCATTTCTGCTGGGCTCACTCCTGTGGTTGAGTGTGGGGTAGCCCGGTACATAAGTAGGTACTTTTGAAGTTCTTCTTTCCAATCTCTTCCCTCTGCATATGCAATGCGCATCCGCTTCAGGAGTCCCCGGTTTTGCCTCTCGATTATCCATTCGCTTGGGGCCACAGTGGTGTCGAGTGGTGTTCGGCAATCCCGTTGGATTCAAGGAACTGCTTATAGGTATCGCTGATAAACTGTGGGCCGTTGTCTGACTTGACTGCGACTGGCAGTCCATGCCTGGCAAACATCTCTTCTAGTACAGGTATCATCTTGGGTGCCGTGATCTTCCCCATGACTTCCACTTCAATATATCGACTGTAATAATCGACTACAACAAGCAAGTTGTATTCGTCGATGGGACCAAGGAAGTCAATGGCCAAATGCTGCCAAGGACGGGTTGGGAGTTCAGTTCTGGTGACGGGTTCACATGGATCAGGATAGCCAACAAGTTGACATCCGTGGCAGTTCTTTACATGTTTCTCGGCCTGACGGTCAATGTCTGGCCACCATACCTTGGAACGCAGTCGATGCTTCATTTTAACAATGCCAGGGTGACCCTCATGGGCTATTTCAAGGGTTTTCTTGCGAGTACTCTGGGGTAGGATGACTCTGGTTCCCCTGAGGACAATGTTGTCCACCACGCACAGCTCATACTTAATTATCTCATATCGCCGTAGCTCGGCAGGCCATATCCCCTCGAGTATGCCCCTTCGGAGGGAAACCAACTCTGGATCTTTAGCCGACTCTTCTTCAACTTCTTTCATGGTCAAAGCCTTAGGAATGGCTTGTTTTGTAATCCATTTGACATATAGGTCATCATGTCCTCTTGTGGGTGGTGCTAGGCCTCCGGGTAGCAATCGGGAAAGTGGGTCAGCAATATTTGTTTTACCGGGCCGATATAAGACGGTATATTCATAACCCTGAAGGCGGAGAACCCATCTCTCAATCCTAGCGCACGGCCTAGACTTCTTGGAGAATATGAATTCCAATGGGCGGTGGTCAGTAACCAGTGTAAATGGGCCTCCCAGAATGTAGAATTGGAATCGTTCACATGCCCAAACCAGGGCCAAGGCCTCTTTTTCAACTTGACTGTATCTCGTCTCCGCGTCAGTCAACGCTCGACTCGCGTATTCGATGACTCGAGGTCCTGCCGGAGTTGTTTGAATCAAGACCCCTCCCAGTCCAAACGGGCTTGCGTCTGCAACTATTGTTGTGCTTGACATGGGGCTGTAATGGCCAATCCTGAGGCCTTGGCCAACCGCTGTTTGAGGGTTTTGAACCCCTGCTCTTGCTCTGGTCCCCAAACGTAGTCGGTCCCCGCCTTTGTTAGCTTACGGAGCGGGTGAGTCAGCGTGGAGTAGTCGGGAATGAATCTCGAGTTGTACCCCACCAGCCCCAGGAAACTTTCCAACTCTGCACGATTTTCTGGAGCCCTGCAATCCAGAATAGATTGTACTCTATCTTCTAAGGGTCGCACTCCCTCCTTAGAGAATATGTGACCTCTGTAGGTTACCTCAGACTTTCCGATAACACACTTGTCGGGATTAAGTGTTAACCCCTTGTTGTTCAACACCTGAATTAGTTTCTCTAGGCGCTCGTCATGTTCTTTTTTGGTTTTTCCAGACACAATCAAGTCATCAATATAAACTCTGACCCCTTCACAGTCTCTCACCACGTCGGTCATAAGCCGCTGAAATGTCTCTGGTGCACAGCTAATTCCGTAAAAAAGTCTGGTAAATCTGTAAACAGCATTATGGGTGCCAAATGTGGTTATCTCCCTGGAGTTTTCATGAAGTTGTACCTGTAAAAATGCACTTTTTAGGTCAACCACACTCCATATGGTGCTGCCATGCATGGCCGACACGTCGTCTTCAAACTCTGGGATCGGCTGTCGCTCGCGCACAATTGCTGTGTTTGCCCTTCGCATATCTACACATGGTCGCAGTTCACCAGATTTCTTTGTGCTTAACACTAGTGGAGATATCCATGGCGTGGCGTCATTGACTTTTTCAATTATTCCCTCTTTCAGCCAGCAATCCATCTTCTCGTCAAGCTTTTCCCTCGATCAACTGGTGTGGAACCCTCCTTGCAGGCTGAGCCACAGGCTGCACGTCCTTTTTGATGCGTAGCTCCAGCTGAAAGTCTTTGAGTTTGCCTACTCCACTGAAAACCTGTGGGTACTTTTCCATGTATTTTTCCAGTTCATTAGGGTTCGGGCTTAGGGCATTTCCCTTCCCTGAGCTTACACTCTTGACCTCATCTGTCTCTAAACCAAGTCTCAGAACCCCGAGACCTATTGCTGTTGATTTACCTAAAATAGGCGATCCTCTACCCGCAACAACGTAAAAACAAGTGGATCGTTTGGCACCATTGTTCAACACGATCGATGTTGAGAACTTACCAAGGACTTTGAGGGGTGTCTCGCTTCTGTATGCAAAAATCTTCTTAGAAGTCTCCATACAGGTTCCGGTTATCTTCTGTTTCTTGCAACGTTCCCAGCTCTCTTGATCTAAAATATTGCATGAGGCTCCAGAATCTATCATAAGTTTAAGATTGACCCCTCCAACCTCTGCCTTGATAATGACATCATCATCCAAAGAAATAAACCCAAATTGGTTACTGTGAAGGAATAACCATCACTCTCACTTCCTTCATCATCAGCGTTGAGCTGTGAAACTTTTGGGTTTTTTTTCTTTGTAGAAGTTTTTTCTGATGCTCCCTCCACCTTGTTCCTGGATTTACAGCATTTCTCAAAATGGCCTGTGCCTTTACATTTGTTACATACCTTGTTTCTCGCCGGGCATCTCTCATCTCGGGCTGTGTGGCCTGTGTAGCCACAACGAAAACACTTGTAATCTGGATCATTACCTTTTGAATTTTCGCGCCGTCTGTTAGCATTAAACTTTAAGTTGGCAACACTGCTGTCTCCCCCTCCCCTACCTTCCATTATGGCGGCATGTTGCTGTGACGTTTCTAGACTTCTGGCAATCTCTTGGCCATTTGTAGGGTTAGGTTGTCACCTTTTTCAAGTAGTTTAGTTCGTAGATCACTCGATCTGCATTTGGTCACTAGCTGGTCGAGTAACGCCTTTTCCTCGTTGTAATTGGAGAAATCGCAGTTCGCGCTTTCTCCCTTAAGCCTAGTGATAAACTGATGAACTGTCTCATCTTCTCTCATTTCCATTTTCCGGAAATTATAACGCACGTACACAGAGCTCGCCTTACCTTGAAAATGCACGTTTAGCGCCCTCAAACATACGTCGTACTCGTTGACGTCTTGGCCCTCGCCTACGCCTAGATTGCCGGCACCAAGAGCGACAGGCAATGTGTACCAGATGTTCTGGACCTCTTCGCCAGCATGATGCAATAACTTAAATTTTTTAATGTTATTATCTGTGACGCCCTTGGAGCCTATGAAAATGTCAAAACTCCTTACCCACCTGCGCCACCTTTCGGCAACTGTGGCGTCATCGCCATGGGTGTCGAACGGACGTAGGCCTTGGCCTAGGCCTAGGCCTAGGCTCTCAGTCTCACTCATTGTTTCTTATTCCGTATTTAAACTCACGAATTTAATCACTGCACGCGTTAGTGTTTTACCACGTCGCCAAAATGTAGGATGTAAGGTACCGGTAATCACAAGAGACACTTTACTGTTAATCTATTGTTTATTACGATCACTCTAATACATACATCCACTCACGGGTCCCTAGTTCCGTGTGTCCCGTCAGGGCTGCCAATCTCCAAACACTACAGTAACCAGAACCCATAAAATAAACGTACTTTTACGATTTTTTTCGATTTTTAGTGCGATATTTTCGTGACATTTGGGCCGATTCTGACCAAACGGGTGGGGCTACAACGTTCATATTTCACATAGACATTAAGGTTATGGTGATGTAGTAACTTTTGAAAGAAAAAGTTGAAAAAGTTAGTCGAAATCCATAGAATAAAGGTTTTGATATGAATTTTTTTGAGGTTTATAAATTAAGAAGTAACATTAGAAACTCGACAACAATCGCCTACAATGTATTCACAAAGCACTTGCAAATGAAAAGTGGGCCCACGCAAACTAAATAACTTACAAAAACGCTCATCCATCAACGCGGCGGGACTTAAGCGTTTTCCTAGTTAGCAATCAGTAAATATGATGGGCACTGATAACTTAACTGTTTTGTGCCCTAAAACCCCAATAACTAACTAACAATCCCCTAATCTCTTTATACTCCACCTGATCTTCAACGGCACAAACAGTTTCTTCATTAGAATACAATGATGAAGAATGAACTTTTATTAAAACCTTGGTTTTGGAAATTGGCTTCGTGTAGTGAAGTTTCTGGGTGCCAGCAATTGGTCGTGACATAGAAAAACGATCGTCTAGTAACTGTTCTTCCTCGTCATGCTCCTTGTTGGTTCAATAAGCAAAAGAAACAGCTTTAGTTATTCCTGCAGCTCAATCGAAAAGTTGCCTTGGTGTCATGATCTGGGACTCATATGGCCGTTGAAGACTCGCTCGACCAGCCAACCTTTTTACTGTTCCTCCAACGCCGTCACATGCTCCTTTTCTCCTTTTCCGGGATGTTGCCGAAAAATGCCAAATAGCTTCAACTCCACCTAAGTCTTCTTTATGGTAACACAAATTAATAAAGTTTTTCTATTTTTGTATTGTGCAGCAGCACCATCTGAGAAGTACTGAATCAATTTGGGCACTTGCCCAAACTTTTCAGCTAGAAAGCCAATCATCTTCCGCAGAAACAAATGAACTGCAACAGTATTTGTGATAAAGACATTCTGAGATTATAACAAAGCTTATCCATTCAGATGTATAATGCAACTACAATTCAGAGTTTAAAATGTACCCGTCCTGATGGTCTAGTGGTTAAGACGCCTGTCTGGAATGCGGGAGATCCGTGGTTCGATTCCCGGTTGGGGCGGACTTTTTTAATTTCTGAATTGTAGTAAATAATAAAGCTTACATGCTTTAAAATACCATCTTCTGCATAGTATGCCACAAAAGGATGGATTGTAGCAGAATAATTATTCCAATGGAATCCTTGTGCTTCATCTTGCAGAACAAAGGAGTAATTTTCAACAAAATGGCAAATCACTAAAAATTCTCCAGGTTGTTGGCCTTCAGCTCGCGGTGCAAAGTGGACTGTTGGATGGCAATGAATGAGTGGAGCAGTAGAACTTAAAGTTTCTCTGCAAAACTCGCCAAAAAGTCATCTGTAGCCATAGTTGTTTTTTAAAGAGTACACCAGTCAACGGAGACCCAATGCTTGAAAGTTACGTTCTCAATCAAAGTTTTGTCGAAAAGTGTAATCATTGGATCTTTAAGTGGGTCAGTTCCAGGACAAGACTTACATACATTTAAAAAAATAATCCCGTGATAGAGGATTGCAAATCATTTCGGTGAGGCACTCATGGTAGGTCTTGAGCGTCTTGAACGTATGGCTCATAACTGAATCTTTTTTATCTTGCAATAAATAGTCACAACATAAATGATGTCAAATTCATCTACACTTACCTCAAAACTATAACAATACTTCCAAAACTACACTTTCGTAAGAATAAATCTATTATTGTTCGCGATAACAATGCAACATGATTGTTTACTAATGGATTTATCCCACTCCAACTAATATAACCTTTAGATAACAAAAAAAGATGTATAAACAAGGCCGTGACATATAAGTTTATTTTAGAGAAATTATCAAAAAATAAATTGAGATTTTAGTATTTCTTCACTTCATTAAAGGTACACTGGAGTAAACGAAGCTTATTTTTTAACATTGTCTGTTTTTGTTACGATCGTGTAGCGACGTCGATATGAATGTCAATAAAAAAAATCCCAGATGAAACGATGAACTTCCCGCAGAGCTGTGCTCTCTAGGAGTGGAGGGAGTGGGGGTAGCTGAGAGGCTTGACGTCACACCAACCCAACCTGCGGTAGCCGGGCGGGCCAGCAAATACGCACGTGGTGCATTCCGATCAGCTTAGTCGGCTGCAGTCGTAGTGAGGCAAGCCGCAAGAGTGTCAGTCGGGGTGGCTACCACGCCTTATTATTATTATAATAATAATAATAATAATAATTTCAAATTTCAAAGGCTTTCGCGGCCCGGTACATGTCGTGGGCGCCTATATTGAAAAGGATTCAAGACAACTCCAACGCTGGCCGTATCAAAAATAGTTGCATTATCCCCGACATCTTACTTCCGGTTTCGAATACAGACCTTCTCGTCCTCCCTGTCCCAGAACTGGATCAGCCCCAAGAAAGTGGAGTCCGACGAAGTGATCGTATACGTACCAGGAACTCTCAAATGTGATATTTTGGTCTTCATAAGAATGTAACGCATGTTTATAGAAGGCGGGGCCTGGTCATGGTAACTGTTTGTTTTGTGATTTTGTTTTTCTATGTAACGCCTTGTCTGGGCTTTTATTTTTGTAAGTTTTTAGAATTAATATCTTGTTTTTCTGAGGATAGCCCACACAGTTGGGCTGAAACGTCAAAAGCAATTAAAGCAGATTCGACGCGGCGAAATGTCCCGACCAATAAATTGTGTTAATTAATAATAATAATAATAATAATAATAATAATAATAATAATAATAATAATAATAATAATGTCTAGTCTACAGCCATATCGGTTCGAGCCCCGGCGATCTGACAAAACGGATACCTCCAAAAAACAACAAAAAGTGAATCGGGAGTTAATTGGGCGTGCTGGTCTTATTAACTGGTGTGATTGTGGTGAGTGCATTGCCATGCCGACCGATGAAGAGAGCTTTTGTTGTACAGAAAGTGACATTATAAACAAAATTCGTAAAAGTGAAGTGTGTGTTAAGTACCACGTGTCGTTTGAAGCTGTTGTTTTAAATATTGACACACTAAATACCACTCGTCATTTTATGTTATCTGCAAACGTCGCTCCGGGACACATGATACAGGACCTGGAGGTGGTGGAGGCAACAAACCGTTGTTGGAGGTATATTGCATATAAACAATTTATAAATTGGATGCACTCTGGGTCTAGCTTAGGGAAAAATAAAAGAATGGTAATACCATCTTGCGTCGTACGCGCTATCCGACAGCAATATCCTGAACCCAATAATAGTTCGTACGTTGGTTTCAAAGCTGCTGCTGGTTGTGCTCCGGAGTTTTTTGATTGAGGGAAATGTACTATAAAATCGCGCATTATAAAACAACCCTTTGTGATGTATTTTAATTAATAACTGTGTGTAGTAGGTAAGCTACATTACGCTATAAAGAAATCTTATTTCACACTCATATTGTGTCATACATTTTGCTGTTCGATTTATAACGTGTTGATTTATAGAATTAAATAAAGTATAATTTAAACATATTTTTTTTCAACACAATGCATATGCAAACATGAGAGCTAACGTAAGTGTATTTGTATAATTTAGAGTGATAGAAATTGTAATAAGTTCACAACAAATAAATCACTCTTACTGGGCTCGAGCACTGATCGTCTAATTTTATATGCATGCATATTATACTACCCTACAGTTTACGTTTAAAGCTAATTACATACATATTATCATCAAATACTGAAAAATATCATACATCATTTAATTCCTTGTACTCACCCACATCTCGTTCCACATTCCAGGGATGAGAATTAAATCTCTTGAAATGCTGTAAATCGGGATTGGTGCATTTCAAACGCCACTGGACGAGGTACAGGTGCGATGTTTTTAGGTACCTCCACTAAGTACGGATCTTCGTCAATTGACAGGTCAATTTCGCCCCTGACAAACGCACACACTTTTTCGGTCAATTCTTGGCGCCATGTATGGTCTTTAGAAACGCGAATATTTCTTATCACGTACTTTTTAGTGGACTTAGAATATCTAACTCCTGTACGACAAATATCACGATTGAGATTTAGGTTGTGGTCCAAGATAGCCAACATACCACGCAGTACCATACCGTTGTGTGAAAAGTGCGACTTTTTTGGTAAATATTTTAGTCTAACGTTATGATAAGACTCTAAGCTTCCGGTATGGCAATAGTTTGTTTGTATGCTTCAAATCATTAATGAAGTTTGTGTCATTTATTATGGTAGTTAGTTGTCTATAAGCGTAAGAGTTTTTCTCCATGTAATCTTTGTCTTTATCGTTGTCAGTGGTGCCATGGGATTTCGTCGTGAGCGCATTGATGAAAATAGCGATTTCCCTCCCACTTGTGATTGTCAGAAATATGCTCTAGAACGATTTAAATTTCTCAATCAGTATTTCTTCATTTCCTTCACACGTCATCGATGACCACCATAAATGGTTCATGATGCTTGGTTCCATGACTCTAAGCCGGGCCCGCTTTACTCTCTATAGCTTTATGCTTTTCCCCCAAACTTTTACACACATGCCATACGTCAAACTCGTGTGTTATCTGTGGGTACTGGTTCTGATTAGTTTTCTGATACCTCGGTGCCTATGGGACAAAAACAATTTTATCGGAAGTTCGCAATCAATAAGTCTGCTCAATAGTTGGTCACAGGCAGGTTTTTCTAGTTCTCCATTTACTTGGCCCTTTTGCAAGACAATAAAATCAATTATTTTTTCGGTATCCACTTCCATAACTGTGTATGTTACGTACTTAGCGCAAAATCCTGGCGAATCATACTGGCCGTCCTGCTATCTTGATTGCGCATTTTTTTTTTCTTGAGTTCATTAATAGTTTCCTGTTTATGTTCAGTCCATGTGTGTTTTATTGCAGGTGAGCCCAAACCTTTTTTATGAGAGTGTAAAATGTTCTTTCTGACATGAAACACAGATGTATTGTTTTGGCAAAAGACTGAAATGTAGCAAAACTCAGTCCCGTAATATACATCGCTGTTGCTATACTCACAGTTCCCATACCATACCCTTTTTTAGACTTTTGGGATCGCCATCTTACAATATGGCCCTTCTCACAGATTGTTGTCACAATTAATAATGTACCTTTTGTTGATTGTTTGACACTAGTGACCACATGCCGACACCGTGTACATATTTAAAAAGTTCAATAAGACACTCCCCAAAAAATATAAACGCTTTAAAGTCATCTTTTTTCACTTGTTTTAAATTTTTCCATTGTTGCCACCGTCAATTGAGCTACAGTCATCATCTGACATATTACTATCTGTGTCACTATCGATGCACCACTGTCTGAGGAACTGCAACGGTAAATTTCATCTTCCTCCACTGTATCGGTATCTGTGTCCAATTCAGAAATACCTTCCCTGTCACTGTCTTGGCTAAGACACTGGCAGTTATTGTTAGGTAATAGTTACATTGTATCCCTATCTCAACTGTCAGGCCTATGCTCTAGTTCAATGTTAGGGATACAGCTTACATCATCGGCATCTGTAGCGTTTATTTCTACCTCTACAATATCCTGAGACAAAAGTTGTTGGACATTGTCACTATCTTTTACAGCTTCCTGTATTGTTTTTTTCCTAAGATAAGCCGATTCCCTTCTTTGTTTCTTTTTTTGGTGGCGAGAGTAAAATTTTCCCTTTTTAATTTTCTCGATGGGAAATATGCCCGTTTTAGTACCTGATGCACCTGTTTCGCTCCGCTAATCCAAACTGCGCTTTTAAAGTACTACGCGTTTTAAAATCTTCTTCGGCCCAAATGAACCGAACTATGAGTGAGTTTTTAGTAGGCGTAAAATTAACACGATTTATTTTGTTTATCCATGCACGGTGTCGAACCGGTGATCGTTCACGGTTTGGGAACTTGTGGAAACTAAGTTTTGTGACTCCGTCTGCTAAAACACGTTTTTCTGAGCGGTTGCTACAACCAAAAACAACACACCGTCATTATCACCCACACACAATACACTAATATGATGAACGCATATCTAATCCGCAGCACACACACACGCCCTATCAGACTAAAATCACAAAATACACTTTTGACGACACCTACACAAGCCGGGGTTTCGGACACAACTGACCGTCGAAACTTTGCTCGGCTCGGCATTCTTTGTATTCATCAAGCAGGTAGCCCCAGCAAGCGGGTTGCAAGACTGGGTTTTGGGGCGACTTTACGAACTAGGGGGCAGCCGGGCGCCAACCTTTAAAGCTTCAGAACCAGAAAACTAGAAGTCCGATTTACTTCGCGTTTTCAGTATTATGAATCAAATAGCGAAACACACATGTTTACGTAAAAAACCATTACTTCAGTGTACCTTTAAGTAATTAATCGGTAAGTTATAGGAGTTTTGTTTCGTGACATGACATTTTGGATTCATTGGCATTATATTAGTAAAGTGGTATAATTTTATGACGATCGATCGAGTTTTAGGTATACATAACAAGACATATGTCAAGTGAGATAATTTAATTAAATTGTAATTAATTCGGTGATTAATTAATTTAATTCATTCATTTTTCATTATGTGAATGCACAAAAGAAAGCATCTAAAAAGCCAAAAATTTATCTTTAGTTTGAATACCTGAAATTTTAGATCCCGTTTTTTATTTTTTTGGGTTTGGTTTTTTTTCCCTTTCCCAAAAATTTAGTATTTGTCTTGGGAAAGAATCAGTGCTGAGAGGTTGACTTTTCCCGGAAAATTTTGGGGGGTTTTGCAATTAAGCCCCAGGGAAGCTACCAGTGGTTTGGGTTTTTTTTAAGAAAGGATCTTAAACATTTTCCCTCCTTTAAAATAGTTCGTTCAACGTGAACTCTGGCTCCCCAATTGACGGGTTTGCATCACCCACACCCTTTGAAAACTTTCTACTTTTTTAAGAAGATGGTCAGATAATGCCCAACCCCCCCCCCCCCCCCCCCGCCCATTGCACATGAAATTTTTTTGGTAAATTAAAAACCCTTTTGTCATCCATAAGGGCCCATCAGGGTTTGGGGTAAACTTTGGCAGTAACCCGGATTGTATGAAATAAAAATCTCCATCCCCTCTGCTGACAAAGGTTATTAGTGTGCTTGCCGTGAAACCCCAAAGCTCTCGGCGGGGGAAAACTCTATCACACCTTTCTTCATTCACCAACCTTCATCTTATTTTTTTTTCTTTTTTCATTTTTTTCTTCTCCATATTTCCCGGCCCCTCTCTCTCCCAACAAGAACTCCCCCTTTTCCCCCAGTCTAACCCTCCTAGCCAAAAATTTTCACCCCTTTCCCCATTATCCCCAGTGGCTGCTACTGATGAAGACCGGGAACGAGAAAGGTATGAGTGACCGGGGTAAATTGATGGCAATGACGCTAGGGGCCTGCCCCTTCAGGTTGCTTGGGTTTTGTATCCCCACCGCACGCGGGCGATTTTTTTGGGCTGCAGGCCGCCCTTTCGTGGGGTGCTAGAAGACCGTTTGCGCCTGAAGCATCCGGACGTAAATTTTTGGCACTTTCCTACACCCGCTTGGTTTCTAAGGAAGTCTATAAGGCTCCACCTCATGGGTCCCCCCTTTGGGGTCGACTTTTGAGTTTCGGGCCCCTTATGTGGTAAAACCCAACGGGGGTTAGTTGAGCCCAAATTCCGAGCAATTGTTGTAAATTACCTTTGGGATTTCGGTACATGTATTTTGTGATATGTTTTAAAATTTCATAGATTCCCCCAACTGAAAAAGATAATTTATTTTTTTTAGTACCACTCCTCCTGCAATTGAAAGGGCAGCTTGAATTTTTCAGGACATTTCACTTCAACAATGTGATCATTATTGTTTACTAAAATAATAACCTTGGTGTTTGTGTGCCCTTTAAAACCCCTAATAACTAACTAACTTCAAAATTAAAAAATCCCCCCAAACCCGTGGGAGTGTTTCCCACAAAGCAAATGGGAAAATAATAAAATTGAAATCTTCTCCGACCAAACCATCAGGTGATGCACCGAGAAAAAAGGATCTCAGGTCAAACGAAAAAGCCACATTGCTGTCCCCTGAAAAAATTCCCACTCTGTCTCAAATTGGGCAATCTCTTGGGGTTTCCTTGTCATACCCCATTGAGTCCCTTTTGGGAAACCCAAAGGGAAAAGTAGGGTATTGAAGTTTTCCACCACCCAGCACATGAAGAAGCCCAAATTTTTTGGCTTGCAAACCCTGAACCAAACTTGGACGCTGTCAGTTTTTTGGGGGGGTCATTTTAACACCTCCGAAACCCCGCGAGTTCTCTCTTCTATCATCTGTCTGTCTTCAGGGCCTAATGACAAAGTTTCTAGAAAAGGGTTTTTTTTGCTATCCCCATACCCTCCGGAGACATGTCAGGCGGGGGGTTGGGCTGCATCGGGGCCGTAGCCCGTCATCAGCAAAAAAGAAACTGCTCTTTTTTTAGGGGCTTTTTCTATTTTTCCTTTTCAGTTTCCAGGGCGAGTTTACTTTTTTCGAGTTTGAATGATTGCTTTCCCTTTTTTTCACATTTTTAATTTTCCTTAGTAAAAAACCCCATGACTTTTCTCCAAGGATTTTTGTGGACTGCACGATAAAGTTAAACCCGTCGGCCCCACATGGGCTCTCCCCTCGCTTTTCGGGGTTACAACTCCTAAAAAAGATTTTTTAAAATTCCCCTGTTTGACTTAAAATCCTTTTACCCCCAAACCCAGAAACCGATAGCCAACATATTTTTTTATAAATCAATAGCTTGATAAAACCAAAAATGTATTAAGAACAGACAAACACCCTATGGTTAAAAATTTTTTTTAAATCAAATTATGTTTTTTTTATCCCCGTACGTTAATTTTACATGCATAGTTAATGTGTTCTTTACGTGAGGCCCTATGCATTCCCCCTCTTTTTTAAATTGGGAAAAGGGTCGATTGCGAGCCTTTTTTGAATATTTTTTTGTGAAATGGTATGTTCTGGCCTAAAACAGAAAAATTTTTAATTTTGGAATACACAAAACATAGATCCCATTTGGTGTGAAATTGGTTCCTACACCAATAAACTGGGATTTAAATCCATTAAAAAAAATTATTTTTAGGGGTAACTGCCTTTTTGTGAGGTTTTTTAAAGAAATCCAACCCCCATCCCGTCAGTGTTTGGGTTTTGATGCCCTTTCCCTATTTCACTATTTTTTTTTTTGGGGTAGTTCAATCTATAAACTAGATCTTAAAAGAAAATCAAATCTTTTTTTATTTTTCCCTTGCCCCAACAAAATGAAATGTGTCCTTTTTGGAAAAGCCCCTTAAACTGCCCATCCCCATTATCATTGGTTTGTTGTCAAAAAACCCAAAAAAACGGAAACCCCTTTTTCCCGTCCCCGTATAATAATTAAATGTCTGGTTGCCTATTCAGGCCCCAAAAACATATTCATCCAGATTTTTTCATGTTTTCCTCATCTGGGGCAGGTAAACCCCTTGTAAAAAGGCCCTGTCTCAATGGTCTCTTAACAAAATTTACTAAAAATCTACAAAGTATAGTGTTTTTAGTATCATTATTTCTGATTATTTAAACAAATATGATATTCCAAAAAATTTGTAACCCTAGGTACAAGTAAGCATCGTTTGAGTTGCCGCCCCTTTAAAATTTCAAACTCAAAATTTTTTTCAGTATTGGGTTTATGGGAAATTGCGGGTTTTTAAATTTTTTTCCCCTTAGCCATGGGCTTAATATACCCTATCAGTTTTCGTAAAAAAATTATGTAAAGTTAACGTAAATGTTTTATCTTCAAATTTTATTTCAAAATAAATAAAACCAAGGGAAAACTTTTCAAAATTACTCGTAAAAATCGACCCCATGGCAATGTAAGGGCCCTTTCGTTGGGTGTTTCTATAGGTCTTTTATGGTTGAGCCCTTAAAGTAAATTTTTCAAAAAGCGGCACAGCAAAAATGCTACGGGGGCCAAATTTAACCTTTAAATTGGATCCAGAAACCACCTATACCAAATTTACTTAAAACCCCCTTTTTTTTCTACTTTTTTAGGAAAAGTAGAATCTGAAAAACAATTTACAGTTTTTAAATATTAAAAACCCAGGGGTTTTTCACAGTTAAAACCAAAAAACTTTAAAAAAAATCTCTTGAAATTTTGGGGGATTAAGATTTAAAAAATTTAATTATGGTAGTCTGAGCTATTAATAATGTTGTGTTGTGGGGATTTTTCATAGCCTTTTTTACGTTTAGGGGAACTTACTATAGAAATCGTAACTCGATTCCGGGGGATGGGGAATTGGGCAAAAAGGGACTTTTTTCTCTGCAAATTTAAAACAACAGCTTTCACACAAGACAAAAAAAGGTTTTTCCCTACGGTAAGAAACCAAACTGGTTTTTTTTTCAACTTGTATTTTCCCAACAAAATTTTTTCCTTTTTCCAATTTTTGGGGAATTTATAATGACATTTTTTGGGGGCCCGGGGTGCTAGGGCTCAAAATGTGATAAAGGGAACTTTTTAAAAATTCCCTATAGGCACGCATTTTTGTGCAAAACCCAAAGTCCCACGGTAAGATTGAAACATTGAATAGAGAAAACCACTTTGTTTCAAAAAAATTTAAAAAAATTTCTCCCTTTCTTTCATCTCTAACTCATTTGGTATTTTGATAGCCCGTTCTTTTTTTCCCTCAAGTTTAAATTTTCCCCATGATGACCAACGTTTCCCCCTGAAGGTACCCCACTGACCCCCTTACAGACTATTGAAGTTTACCCATTAAGGTTTATTCCAGAGCATTTTTTACCGATTTTTGAAGGTAAAAAGGGAAATGGCTGAAAGCTTTTTTGAAAAAGGGATAATTTAAATTTTAAAAATAAGACAAAAAAAATTTTTTTTTTGGCCCGGGACAAAAGGCCTATTTTGGCCTTTAATGAAAAATTTTGGGTCAATACAAAAATGAATTTTGTGAATGTGAATTTTTAAATTTTTTTAGCTTTGATTTTTTTTTTTTGCTTAACTGTACAATAGTAGGAAAAAATGTTAAAAATGTGCTAGAAAAAAAGTTCCGAGATAATGGGCATTTAAAGTTAACAAATGTTTTTTTTTTAAGTAAATTTAGTATAACACTTAGAAAAAAAGGCACAGTTTATTTTTTACATAAATTTCACTGTGCCTCTTTAACCTTTTAATCAAAGGCTTGTTTAAAATTTACTAAAAAAATTAAAAGAAAAACCTCTATCCACCCCCTAGGGGGCCAAAAAATTTAGTACTGGAAAGGGCCTCGGTCTCGGGGAAGTCAAAAATTATGAACGTCAAACTTTTACCGGGTTTGGCCCTACCCTTAAAACCCCCCGGGGCATATTTTTCCACCCTTTTTTCTTTTTTTGCCTCCTTGTCCGGGATTTGCGTTTTCAAAACCCCCCGCGTGGGTAAGATTGGTATTTTTGGGGAAACGCTTTTGGTACCATCTCCCCGCGTACGGCGCTCCCCTCGACTTTTTCAGGGATTTTTGGGCAGAAATAGGGGACGGGGGAAGTTTTTGGCCGGGCCTTATTTTGTGCCAACGCATAATGTTCCTTGTTAAACTCGGAGAGGGGCATCTTGAACGCATTTTTTCAACAGGGCCTTTTGGGGATGAAAACACATGTTTGGGAAACACTAAACCCCATATGCGGCTGTGTAATTTTCTTTTCGAAATTTTTGTGTTCCCCCGGGAAAAGACAACGCGGGCAGAAATTCATCTCCCCCTGGGGTTTGGGGTGGACAGGAATTAGTTTTTAAAAAAACTTCTTGTGACAGGGTGTATAAAATGTTAGTCATGTGTGCCCCTGTTTTTTTCTTTTTTGGCTACGCTCGCTGGTAAAAACACCATGAAGAAAGACCGGGGGGATTTTCCCCATGCTGCGGCTTTACATGGGTTTTGACATGCAATGAATCAGAGTAAAAATATTGCTGTCTTCTTGAAACGATATCACTAAAAATTTTTTTTTTAGGGCCCTTAGAATAGTCCCGGGGTGAGTTTAACAAGGGTGCCCTTTTTTTGGGCCCCTGCCATGTGTTTTTCCACCCAAAGTGATCCCTTTTGCTTGCGGTTGCCCCTTTGACAAGATTTCTCAGACCTGTCCCAATTTTTGGGGGCAATGTGGTTGGTCCCACTCTTCTTTCCCCAAAAACTACACCCGGGTCCATCCCATTTCCCTCACTGACGAGGGGGTTTAAAAATTTTTTTGGGAGTCGCCATCTAAAGAAGTGTAGTGTACGTCTTTGGAAATTCACAAACGCCCCCAAACAAAAATTCGGCAGCAAAAAATCTCCATCCCGGAGTTTGCCCCCGTATTTTATTTTGCATGAGGGTTTTGTGTTTTTTCAGCCCATTTGAAATACTCATATTTTCTCCCCCAAAATTTTTCTTTGCCCCTTACAACATTGAAGACAAAACTTTGAAACCCCAAAAAGTAAATTTTCCCATACCTTTTTTGGGCAAGTCTATTCCCTATGCCAAAAAGGGGGCCCTTGGAGGTAAATCCCCTTTTGTGCCACGAACCGTCATACCTCACACTATATTTTCACTGTGCTTCGAAAAGGGTGGAAGGGGGGTTCAAGGCCCCATTATTTTTCCTAACTTTCTTCCCGCATTTCCTTAAATAATGTCTGGCAACCCTATGGAGCTGTACGTGTGTGTTTGGGTGTTGATGTTTGTAAAAAGTTGCACTAGACATGCAGGGTTTTTACCTACAGACATACAAAACTTTTTTCCCCCCCTTTCATACCCCTTTTTCCCCTGTCACAAAACTTCAAACCTTCTTTTTTGAAAATCAAAATTTAGGTTTGATTGAGGTACATGGGGCCTGGTTGGGGTTTTGAACGTGAAGAAGAAAAAGCACAAAATTGTATTTCCCCCGCACTCACTGGGAAAACCACATTTAAATTTTTTGTGGGAAGGGGATGATTTTTCTGTCACATCTAATTTTTTGGCTTTACTTTCCTTTCAAATCTTACAAGGGAAGCCACGAAAAAAGTTTTGTTTAAACTGTTGACTTAACAAGCACCTACCAGGCCCGAACTGTTTTTAGGGCCCAGGGCTAGGCCTAGACTGGGCTTAGGGGTTGGGCCTAGTGATTTTAGGACCTTCTGAGATGTTTTATTCTTCCATTTTTTGGGAAGGGGGAAAATATGCGCAGATTAAATGGAGGAGCACGAATTCCTTTTTATCTAAAACTAGGCCCACCTTCTGTTCGGGTTTTTTTGGCCCGCTGATTTACAGTTTTTATTCACAGCATTCCTGGTGGGGTAGGGCCCACAATAAGTTTTATCGGGTTTTTACGATTTATTTTTTATTGGAGAACCTTTACTTATTTGACTTGATCGTTTTCGAGGTAATTTTTTTAAACTCTGTATTTCCGAGCGATAATGCCAATCAATGGGAAAATTGATTGAAAACCCAAACAAGGCCTCAAATTTAAATTGACCCATTTACCTGAGATGAAATACTGTGATGGGGGTTGGGAATGACAGGTGTCCTTTTAAATCATAAGCTTGATGTTAAAAAACCAAATTTAATAACCATAAATTTTATACTTTCACCTCAAAACTTATGAAATTTTCATAGAATTTCCTTACAGTTGGAAAAAACCCTTTCCCAAACCCCCAGTTAGATCACACGAAAAAAGAATGAGTTGGGGACTCACTTTTTAGAAGGGGTTAAGAGGGGGGGAATTCCCTCCCTCTGAGTACGTGAGAAAAAAAGAAAGAAAAAAAGTGAAACATTTTTTAAACAATGTGATTGGTTTTTAAATTTTTGGGGCCCTAAAAGTTTTTTCCCTTCTTCCCCTCGATCCAAAAACCCCCTGGGTTTTTTCCCAAACCCATGGGTCGGCAACAGGGGTATTGCCCCCCACACAAACCATTAATTAAATCTACCATTTATGATTTTCCCGACATTTATAGGGGAAAGAAAATTCGCATATTTTAATGGACTCTGGGCCCACTATTAATACCCTCTATTGGGGTAGAGAGAAAAAATATTTCAAGGGTGGGGCTACTTTTTGGGAATTTTTATTAATTTTCACAGATGACCAATTTTTTTAAATTCTTCACACTGTACTATTGTAAACCCTGTATTGGACAAACCAAAATTTTCCTTTGGGCCCTGCTCGTGACAGGCCCCAAATTTTCACGGGAGAGAACCACCTCCCTGCCCAAAAACTTAATGGACAGCAATTTCCCGCCGCTATTGGGCGTCATCAGTCTTTAAAACTTTTTTTTTAATCTCTGCCGGACACCTAGAATTGATACTATCGAAAATAAGATTTAACTCATCAGCTCTTTCTTTTGCTAAGGGAAAAGCAACTGGGTATCCCTACCAAATTTTTTCAGGGACAACTAAAAAATCAAGTAAAAAACATAGGATTTTTTGCCGTGAGGGACATCTAAACACAGGACGTTTTACAAACCCGGTTTTTAACTTTCCCAAACGTTCTTTTTGTTTGTTAAAGCCTAAACAAACAAGGGGGGTTTCTATAAAAAAATTACTAATCCTTTGGGGGTTTCCTATAACTGTTGGTAGTCCATGTGGTTTTTTTACACAATAATAAAGGGGTTTTTTCACCTTGGGGTAGTGCATGTACTTTGGGGGCTGTTGGGAAAGGGGATCATCCTAACCTTTCCTTACTTTTAAAAAAGAAATTTTTTAAATTTTGGGTTTAAGTAACCCCAGGTTTTTTCTAATTTTTTCTTTTTCCCTAAAAAATAAGGCCCCTCCGGTTCTCTAGTTTAAACCAAACGTCTGCCTAGTTCTTTCTTAATTATTTTTATACTAAACCCCCATTGAAAAAGTGCCTGTTATAAAAGACCGCACAGAACCTGGCATTTTCTGGTATTTTGTATTTTTCCCAAAAGTTTTAAAGGGGGTTTTTGTGTAGATATGTATCAAAAGTTAAAACCCCCGCTTGGAAAAACACAAAAAGACATGCAAGCCCGGGGACTTTCTATTAGGAATTTTTACCTTTTTTTCCACTTTTGGGGTGTTTTGCGGTAATTTTATGAAGGTGGGCGATGTGTTTTGTTTTCAACATCAAACTGACAATTTAAAAAATGATTTTCCACGACGTCCTTTTTATAAAGGGGGTGAATTTAACAACTGTGAAAATTTCTTCCTGTTCTTTCCCCTTTTTGAACGACCCAAAAACATCATATTTTTTTGAAAAAAATTTTTAACATTACAATCATGGTCATCTATAAGATGTTTTTAAACCCTAGCTGTAGGGGGATAACATTCTTTTTGAGCAAATTTTCAAATAGAAAAACATGCCTTATTTAACTTTCCCGCCCAAAATATTTTTTTTATGCTTTGAAAAAAAATTCCCTTTTTTTGATAAATAAATGTTTTCAAACTAAGCAAATACGAGGGTACTGGATTGGGAGTTTTGGGCCCACCCTTAAAAATTAAATTTGCCCCTACCACCACTAACAAAACTCGCAAAAATTTCATGTTTTCCCAAATTGAGGGGTATTGTGGGGGGAAAAATGAAGTTATTTCTTCTGACTTCTTGGCTGTGGGTTTTTTTTCTCTTCCCTTTTGGGACCTGACTAGGCCTACACTGGTTTTGCTGCACCTGCAACCAAAAAAATCCCTTTAGCCTCCTTTGGGTGTTTTCTTTTTCTTTTCCGGGACCCGACTAGGCCTACATTGGTTGTTTTGCTGCCCTCTGCAACCCAAAAAAAACTTCCGGGTTTCCCGGGCTGTGGTCCTTTTTTCTTTTTCTTTTCCGGCCCTGACGTTTTGCCCCACATTGGTTGTTGCTGCACCTGCAACAAAAATATCTTCGGCCTCCTTTGCTGTGGTCTTCTTCTTCTCCGGCACCTTACGTAGGCCTACATTTGGGTTTTTGCTGCATCTGCAACAAAAAAATTTTCGGGGGGGGGGGTCCCTTTGGGTGTGGTTTTTTTTCTTCTCCTCCCGGGAAAAAGCCTAACCACATTGGTTGTTGCTGCGTTCCCGCAGCAAAAATATTTTGGGGGGGGGTCCTTTGGGTGTGGTCCCCTTCTTTTCCTCTGGGACCTGAGTAGGGGGAAGGCTACATTTTGGGTTTTTGCCTGCACCTGCAACAAAATATCCCTTTGGCCACCTTGGGTGCGGTTAGCTTTATCCTCTTTTGGAAAATTTATCCTCTTGAGGGAAATGTAGGAGAAAGTTTAAGTGGGGCCCGGGCTGGAGAGGGGTGGATTTTCCCTGGGGGATTGAACCCAGAATTTGGGCTAGGATAGAAGGGGGGGGGTCCCTAAGCGGATGGAACCCCCGGGGGTGGCCTAAAATGTTTTTAAGGGGGGTGTGGGGGCCCCGGCGAGGGAGGGGTGTTAGTGGTGGGCCCAACACGGATGAAAGACACAGACGGAACGCCCGACGTGGGGGGAAACCCCGCCCCCCCCCATACACTTGTGGCTGGTTTTTTGACCCAAAAGGCCTGTCCACCCCTTTTCCCCCCCCGTCATTCCCCTTAAAGTCCCTCCCTTCCCTCTCGATTAGCTAAGTTGCATAAATATGTGACTTTTAAACTTAAGCAATATCCCAAACCCAAACCGCTGGTACAGGCGCCTCGGCCCCGGCCTACGGCCCAGCAGCCGGTATGTTTTTTTTTGTCCCAGGTGGGCTTGTTTTGTCTCCCCCTTTTTCCCGGGCTGGTCTTGTTGTGGCCCCCCTAAAAATACAAGAGTCACTTTTATTGTCAAAACATCATTCCCAAATTCACCCAAAGCATTGAAACCCAGTGTCATTTTTGCATTTTTTAAATATTTTTAATTTAAAACCATTTTTCCCTGCCTAAAAATACTTCTAATCTACTAAACATCAATGCACCAAATTAAAATCAACTACAAAAAAACAATGCCCTTTTGGTCGGGGGGGGGGGGTGTCAAAGTGGACACCCGGGGGAGAACTTTTTCAGCTTTGAGCAAAACTTTTGATATTGTGGGTTCCTGTCCCCAAATTGTTTAGCAGAAAAAAATGGGGGCGACGGTTCTGTACTCTGTTCAAACCCTAGAAGCACACTTCCCCCGCTTTTCCGGGGGGGGTAGCCTTTTCTCACGGCGTGCATCCAAACCATGCTGTCAGCTTTTTGTCGCTCGTGTGGGGCCTGCACCCAAAATTTAAAAAAAATGATGTTTCAAAAATATATTATATGCATTTCAAAATCAAAAATTTTTTGTTTAATAAAGAAAGCTTATGCTGTTTTAGGTGATAGGACATATAGGACAACTTGCTACAAATTACTGTTTTTTCGACTTTCGTCATGTTAATTTTTTTAATAAAAAAACCCCAAAAAAAAAACTAAATAAATTTAATTTTTTCAAATTTTTTTTGGGAAAAGTTTAGTGCCTACATTACATTTTCATTATTTTTCATTTCCCCGACATTTTCCAGGCGAATGTTTTACCTTTTTGTGAAAAAAAGCAAAAAGGCAAAACTGGGTTTAAAATTTTTTTTCTTGAACCTAATAGTTTTTTTTTTTCTGTAACTAAAAAAGGGAATTTTTTAGGGATTTAGTAATTACCGGGACATGATACTTTTTTCCGTTTTGGTTTTTTGAGACTCCTCCTTCAGTAATAAATGTATCTTCTTTTAAAACCCCCCGCTCTATTGATGGGATTTAACATTAAAACCCCTTTTTAGGGCAAAAGTTTAAAAGGGTTAAAAAAAATTTCAAAATTTTGGATTGTTAATAGTTACAGTAGTCCTAAGGATGTTAATTTTTTTTATTTTTTTTTTTTTTGGGGGGGGTTTTATGGAGAGATATGGGGGGGGAAATTATTTTTCCCCTTCCCGTTTTTTGACAACATCCCTTTTTTTTGCAGCACTGGGGGGGGAAAAATTTTTCCCCCTTACTAAATAAAGACAATATTCAATTTTTTAATTGATTTAGGGGCACAAATCTTTTTTATAATAATTATTCATTTTGGGAAATAAAACTACATAAATAATTTTTTAAAAAAAAAATAACCCCATATTTTCCTCATATAGGGGCCCAAAAATAATAACACAAGGCATAAACACGAAAAGTCTCATTGTTATAAATTTCTTTGGGCCCACTACATTGTTTTTTTTAAACGGGTACCTTTTTCTTTTTGTTATGGAAAGGGGAAAAAAAATTTTTCCCTTTCATAGCGCAACATCACATGTTTTTCAAACCAGGTTGCTTTTCCCTTTTTTTTTTTTTTTGGTATACAATTGCGGGATCTGCGGTATTTTTTATTTATCACGGCATTTGGTCCCCCACATTCATCAACCTTTTCTGAATTTTTTAACAAATTTGAAAGCCCTCAGGGGTTAATTTTCGTTTTTTTTGAAAACCCTTTTAAGGCGTAAAGCCTCGCCGTTTGCGGGCCTACCGAATGTGCCTATAAATTTTTATTTGGGGCCCAAATTTTTGACCGAAAATTTTTGGTGAGGCAGGTAAATTTTTTTTTTTGGGGTTTTATGCTTTGTTTGTATAGTAAAAAAATTTTCACCCAGCCAATCAAAACGGGAAAATAAAAAAACATTCCCTCCCCACTCCCAGGTTTCTGGGGCAAAGTGTAAGCAGACTGTTCCCGGTCGAAATTGTCCCACACCGGGGGGGGGGCCCTAATTTATTGGGAAACTGAAATTGCTACTGGGCAATCTTTCCCCCCTTCCTTTACCTTTTTTTTTTTACGTAAAAAAAATTTTTTTTTATGGGATTTGCATATTAAATCACAAAAGAGACAGGGTTTTTTTCCCCTATCTTTCATTTAAATACACTTATTCCCTTGAATTGAACAAAATCAAATTCTGATTGTTTTTTAAACAGAATCTTTTTTTTAAATTTCCCTTTTTTGGATAATTTTCTACGTTAGTGGGGAAGGTTTTCCCCGCCCTACCCCTCCCTTCGAAAGGAGCTTCCACATAATGGTATGCTAAAAAAAAGTTTTCAAAAAACAAACAGTAATTCTATGCATAAATGGGAGAAGATGAGATAAAAAAACGTTTTCACCCAACTTTGTGTAATTTTTTCCGTCAGGGTTTTTTACCCGTAAAACCCCCCCAAAAGAAAGGGATATACCCTGTCACTGCACAGGCTATAACCCAAACTTTGAAGCCCCTTTTTTATGGGTTTTAGTGGCATATATTGCTTCATCGTACTTCTACCTTTAAAAGCAACCATGCTTTCATCAATGGACAGGTGTGATGGGGAAAACATTCCTGAAAACTTTCTGTTTAGATAGTTCAACAAAGGGCGAACTTTATACAATCGATCAAAGTGGTCTGATCCCCTTGGAGGCATCTGAGCGTTGTCATTTATATGTAAATATCTTACAATTTTTAGGAATCGCTTTACACTCATAACTCGAGCGATTCGTGGATTGTGAAATTTTTCGTCATTGGACCAATAAAGGAGTAAACTAGGTTAACAATTAAAACCCATAATTATGAATATACCAAGGATTGCATAGAGTTCCTCAAGCGTAAGATCTAACGTTGCACCATTCTGTACTGCATATAGGTTGGATTGTTTAACGATTTCATTCAAAATTCACTAGTAAGGAACAATTTTAAAATCGCTAATGGGATGCTGTGTTTTTTAGGTCCTTGGAACCGAAGGGTTGATTGAATGTAGCAGCCGCAATTTTGTTGGTTCTCGTCCCAACTTATTCCACTTTAAAATCTTCATCCACGTCACTATCTGATTCAACTCGGGCGAACTACCACTAGATGACATGGTATGAGCCTGTCTTTGGTCTGAATCAGACCCTGAATCACTATTGATGGCTGCATTAGATCCGGGGTCCATAAAGTCTGGTCCGAATCATCGGAAGGGACGTCATTTGGGTCTAAATCACTTGTGCCGAAAGGGGAAAAACACATCTCTTGGGTCGAGTTATTCGTGGTGGGAACATTTGTTCGACTTACTTGTTGACGGCAACGGTGAATCAACAGAACTTCTCGAGGAACGGGAGTCACATGTTGATGGAAGGGCTGCTGGCATAACATCGTCGGCATCGGAGTCCCCTCCAAGTTCGGAGTCATAAGCTTGGTCCTCTGTTATTTCTTCATTTAGCAGCTTCTGGATCTCCTTTTCATTCCGAATATTCCATTTTCCATGTTTATTTACAAAACACAATGACAGAATAAAAATAAACCGTACCGGTAGGCCAAAATATGATTTTTGTAGGGTAGGCACAGGCTTAAATACAATTAGGCCTAAGTTAGGTCCATGTCTAGGCCTAAGCCCTATTATAGTTTAGGTAAAAGCCTACGGCAAAAGCCTTAGGCCTAGGCCTACATATTTTGGTAGGCCCAGGGCTTAGGCCTAGGCTTAGCCTAGGGATCCTGTCACTCTAAAAATGTTTTGATTTAATTTCTATTGATGGCCATGGACTTTTATAATGAAACAATTATTATTAAACTAATACAAGGCATATATTGCAATTAAAACGCGTAATTTAAATTTATTTCATGTGATTAGGGCCTAGGCCGTCCCAAGTACCTAGGCCTACTTTGAATTTAGGTTATGTGACAGCCTTTTTCGGTGACAGCAATCAGAACAACATGCAATAACATGTTAGCAATAACAGTTAGGAAACCGACTAAATTTAATTGAATAGGTATTTTATTGTTACTGATGAAAAACTATTGAGTTTGGGCATGCAGCATTACTAAATACGAGATAATTTACTATACAAAAAGTATATAAATTGATGCATTGCAAGTCCAATAGCTACAGTCCCTAGTATTATGGCAATGTATCAAGCCATTTTTGAAGAAAATGCAAAGGTATGTACAGTAAAATAATCATGAAAGTATATAAAATCAGGTCCTTACCTTTCATTTCAAAGTATCCAGTCCAAGATCAGTCCAAGATCGACGAATATTGAACGTTTGAAAGAAAGAAATCACCAGGACGCCATGTTTGTTTATAAGTAGATTGGGTGTGCGCACTGGGATAATAATCTCCCACTTCGTATCTTTACTGCCTGCAAGCACTGCGGCGTGAAGTCGAGGAGGCGGTGACTTAAGGCCGGTTGCACCAAGTTCAGCTCACGAGTTTAAACTCCGTGAGGCTCTTTGAACGAGAGCGCGCGTTTCACCACCGCTAATCTCGAGTTCACCGCTGTCTAAACTCGAGTTCTACTGAACGACCAAATATTACTCGTTCACTGGTGAACCCGTGCGTTGAACGAGAGAAACCAACATGGCCGGTGTTGTCATGTCAAATTGATTTTGAGGTGAAGGTTTCTTAGTTTTAAAACTAAACATTCATTATTAGATACCACTTGACGATAAGTGAATAGTAATGGCAGGTAACGTTTCTGATATGGAATTCCCATCGGACGATGACGAGGAGATAGTTAATTTTATGCAAAGACAACAAAAACGTCCCCGGGTCATCAAGGAACGACGCAAATATTTCGATAGTTTTCAACACGATTCCGCTTATTCGGTTCTAGAGGTATTAAAACGCATAGAACATCAATAAGAGTTCTTAACTGACAAGTGAGTAGGCCCTTGCCATACAAATATAGGCCCATGCCCTAGGCCTAGGACTTAAACCTTGGTGGTAGGCTAGGCCTAGCCCTAGAGCATAGGCTAGGGCCGAGGCCTAGGCCCTTGCCTACATAGAACATCAAGGCCTAGAGCATAGGGCCGACGCCTAGCCTACATAGAACATCAATAAGTGAGTTGCGAGTAGGCCCCTAGCCATACAAATATAGGCCCGTGCCCTAAGACTACCTAATAGGTAGGCCTAGGCCGGCCCCTAAAACTTTGGTGGTAGGGCCAAGGCACTAGGCCTAGGCCAGCTAGACCAAGGCCCCTAGCCCATATTTTGATAGGCGTTAGGCCCCTAGCCCTAGGCTCAGGTTATCTTAAACTTGACAAGCATAGGCAAGTAGTAGGCTTAGGGCCTAGGCCTACTACTAGCCAAGGATTGTAGACGCAGCGCAGCCAAGCCAAGGAGGCTATGCGTAGGTCTAGGCTAGGACTCTAGGCCTATGAAATCATATCCTTACCAATGACTTAGGTCGGCTACATCGTAGGCCCTACTCTTAGTAGTAAATATATAATTTGATGTTGGCCTAGCCTACGGTAGGCAAGGCCAGCAGTCAATATTCAAATATTCATTCAGAGTTTACTGCCATGCAGCTGTAGGTTCATCTCTTCATTGCAATTTGTTTAACACACTCTGCCTGTGGTAGGCATAGGCCTACTGATAGACCTTATTTCGCTACAGTTCAAACTTCCTGCTCTGACAAATAGTAGGCCTACATTCGTCTTGAGCAAGTGTCCTTTATTATAGGATGCAAAGCCTTATTGACTGCAAACTCTACAGAATAGGCATAGGCCTAAACGATAGGGCCTACATTATGTGAATAGTGGGGTAGGCATATCTAGGTCAAGCCTTTAGGCTACACTCCAATATTCCAAGGTTAGGTAGGCTACCCGTCTGGGCCCGGGGTAGAATTTGGCCCAGGGTATACCTCTGCCGATCATAAGAGGCAACATAAGAGGCCATCATGTTATGTAAAGTGCTACTGTATATCGAATGGAAATAAAACCTTCTACCCTACTACATGTTCATTTTCCAACCTCCTTAAGTGTAGTTTTACCAGAATATATCTATGGAATTAATTTAGGAACGCACAAATGTTCTCCTACCTGAAGTAATGAACTTTGGGTAACTATTTCTCCTTGGTAACTGGAGGCTTTCTAGTCTCCTTCAGATGCCTAGGTGGGCATGTGAGTAGATAGTACCGGAAACTACTAACCGTATGGGCATGGTATCATTTGTAATAAAATTTGCAAAAAATTTGCAAAATTTGCATTTGTAATAAATTGTGTGCTATAGGCCTACATTATTATGTTAGCAAGGTAGCATTAAATGATGAGAATGAAAGAGATTTTATCGTAGTTAACAAGTCAACAGCATGCAGGATTATACGTCGGGTCACCGCTGCAATTGCTGCTCTACGACCATTGTATATTAGCTTCCCAAATGATCCAGTGGCATTGAAAGTTATCCAACGGAATTTGAATTTGAAATGTGGTTATCGATTGCCTCTCTTTGAACTGAAGAAGAAGAATCTGAAGATTACTGTATGTGATTTGAAAATCAGTTTTTATTACTGAATACCTAGAAAAAATAATAAATAAATAAATACAAATATAATAAAATGTGTTTCTATATTTCATACTATAGGTAGGTCTACTGTATTATATTTTAATTTTATTTATTTTAATTTTATTTATTTATTGTTTTAACACATTGATGTGTTATAGGTTGCTAAAAGAGGGCAAAGCCCCATTCACATTTTAGTGTCTAGCAACCTACTTAATACTAATACTAATACATTGTAATTAAATTAATTAAAAACACATTATACAATAATAGAAAACAATGTATTGTGTGTAGCCTATATAGAATAATGAATACCTGCTGAAATAATACAGACCCTGATTGATTCTGCTGAATACAACTTAAAAGGTAAGTGGGTCATACTAATATCTTTATGTGCCAAACTTAGAGGCAAAATATTCAAATTTATATTATAGCCTTTCTTAACTTATCAAGGGTTTTATATAGGAACCAAAAATGTCCATCTTCTTAGATATTAAACATAATCGTCAAAAATAAATAAAATAAATAATAAATAATCATAAACGTAATCATGTTTTTTAAATTATTATTTGTCAATAACAATAATTAGACATATGCCAGTGTGTTCGAAATAATATAATTGTGCTGGTTGATTGGTTTTTCAGAAAACATCTCAATTTCCAAGCGTCAGCGGTTGTCACTTATCACTCTTATCAGTGCTTGATAGTAAAGTCTGTACAAGAGAGGCCCTAGTCAAATATTAGGCAATTGTAAACAGTTTACCATTTTGCTTGTTGGGGCGGCCGCCTCTAATTTCTAGGACTAGGATGTGACATGATAAGCTCACATAATCAATCAAATAAAGCTCACTTTTAGACCAGACTTAGAATATAATATGATGGTTGGTTATAATATTTTTATAGTGTTATGTGGATCTTATCCCATATCAAGAATTATAGCATTGCATGCCGTCTTACCTATTTAATTTATATATTCAGAG
Organism: Sweltsa coloradensis; assembly: GCA_024449915.1. Lineage (NCBI taxonomy): Eukaryota > Metazoa > Arthropoda > Insecta > Plecoptera > Chloroperlidae > Sweltsa > Sweltsa coloradensis. The sequence continues at coordinate 26,680 of JAMZAV010005300.1, read as the reverse complement.
TCATTGTCATATTATGCGTTGTCAAGCGGATTGGCTGCACTGGGTATCAACGCTAATATATTTTCCTCAATGGGGCCTACAGTTGCTATTTGGGCCAGGTTGCCTATTGAAAAATGGTAATTAAAATTAATACTAGAATACATTTTTGTGGAAGCATAGGGCCTTACAAGTTTTCGTTTTTCGTTTGTGTTAAATTAAATATAATACCAAGTAGGCCATACATATTGTAGACTAGGCCAGTTTTAAAAAAATTCGAACTTTGTGGCCCGACGTGTTAAAAGCTGCCAACAAAGTGATTTAAATAGATTTTTACACTCTTAATCCGAAAAACATTGTTGGCAATCGCTATTTTCACTTTTTATATCCTTAAATCTTAAGGGTTGGTTTTGGTCGTCGAGAAGTAATTAAGTCGCAGAATCCACAATATATCAACATGAAAACAAAATTCATAATATATACTTAGCTAAGATTAATTAATGCAATAAGGTACTTCAAACCTCCGAATAAAGTTATTATTGGGGTAAAACAGGGGTGCAATAATAAAATAATGCCAGTTTAAGAGTATGAAACTACTGTGCAACGCTGTGTATCGAGAACTACTCAACGAAAATAATTCACACTCCCATGCATGTATGCTCAATACCTGTGGAATGCAATAAAGTTTTTCCAAAGAAGTGTGCCAAAATGCCAATATTACAAATAATATCAAACCGCACTCCCACAGCGCCACGCCGAGTCACTTTGCGACGAATGCGCTCAGCTGATTGTGCGTCTACAGCTGAATGTAATAATGTAATAATTTTAATTATGTTAGCAGTAGACAATAACACAAAATAATTTCCCTTTACATATTGTTTGGAATGTCAGCAAAATCACTGGATAAAATAATATTTATAATTTATTTTTTGAACAAATTAAAACCATGTAACATTGATCACAACAGCACACACAAGCTTAGTATTTTTTAGTTGTCAACCATTTCCTATGTGTTTTCTGAGTAGCCGCCCAACAAGAGATAGATGAACGTATTATTATCCAGCATACCAGGATACACTTCAAAATTTCATCTTCATTGACTACCAATGATCGAGCACCGGCCACCGATTATCCAACGATATCATATCTACGCGGAAGCGAGTAACAACGTGAACCATACTCATTAGTTCTTCGTCGAAAGGTTTTGATTGGTTTAATAGATGTATAATCTTCGGCGGTACCCAATCGATCAAACTCAACGACGCTCGTATTTCGTGGCACAAAATGAATATGTCGATCTTTTAGAAGAACGAATGCACGTATTTACATATCTTTGGTCTCATGCACAATTTTTGGTAGAAATTTCCGTAGCCTAGTAGCATCTTCTTTGGGGCATTTTGCTTCAATTAACAGCTCAAGGTAGCGACTCTAGATGTCATAAATAACTGAGATACTATGATTAAATTTACCGTCACATCGTAGCTCGCTCAATAATCACACCATAGCGCTAAGTGCTACCATTGTTGCAAGAAAGGATATTGTTTTTCTCCACTTCTCTACGAAAGTACACTTAGCACTTTAGTTGATCGATCACCAATCGAGCGGTGGTGCTTTACATCTTCTAAAATACTCGCTCATAGATTTTGTTTCAACATTGATAAGATTTTAATTCATAAATCTTTTCAGAAAAACATGCAGTGATTTGTCAAAAAGTAGTGACTCCGCTATTTCTATACACTCCCAGAATTGTTCGATGTCGTACTAACTGGGTTGCTTGAGGATGAAGAAGTGGAGGGCTCCTTTTTTACTTTTTGAAACGAGGCGATTAATGTTAGTCATATTAGTAAAATCAGAGTACCTGACATACTCGGTACCAATGGGTTGTCTCAGACAGAACATTTTTGGTAGTATCAAATATCGGAGAATCTATTTTAATGTCATGAACAGCTTGTCTAACCTTTTATTTTCCTTTGAGAGTAACATTTTGCATATCTTCTTGGTTAACATTGTTGCAGAATATGCATTGCATTGACAACTGGATAGTGTGTTAGCCTATAAAGAAAACTACAATAATTGAGTAAAATCTACTTGATAGCTATAGAACGGACAATATAATGGGTATTATTGTCAGGCCGTTGAATCCTAATGTAATAATCTATTATTTTGTCTAATTGTGTAATAAAACACATAATGTAATTTAAAAATATGTTGTCGTTGGCATCTATTGGCAGCTTTTTTGCTATTTTATTTATTGGATGAGCGTAGCGAGCGAAGCGAGTGAAGCGAAGACTTCAATTTCACTGACCCCCAAAAAATTTAGCTCGGGTGTTTTTTTTTTTGTTTTTTTGTTTTTTTGTTTTTTTGTTTTTTTGTTTTTTTGTTTGTATTTTTGTCTGTTTGTTCGCTCTCTACCGGGCAAACGGCATATGCGATCTTGATGAAAATTTGACAGGACCTTCGAAATCTCTGAACTTAGACTTGCTACGTTTTTGGGTACAATCGAAGAAATATTTCTCATGAATATCGTACTTTTACGATTTTTTTCGATTTTTAGTGCGATATTTTCGTCACATTTTGGCCGATTCTGACCAAACGGGTGGGGCTACAACGTTCATATTTCACATGGACATTAAGGTAATGGTGATGTATTGCTTTCTGAAAGAAAAAAATGAAAAAGTTTGCCAGAATCTATAGAAATAAAGCTTTTAATATAAGTTTTTTGATTTTTTGGGCGATTTTTTCGTGCCATTTGGGCCAATTCTGACCAAACGGGTGGGGCTACAACGTTCATATTATACACGGACATTAAGGTTATGGTGATGTAGTACCTTTTGAAAGAAAAAGTTGAAAAAGTTAGCCAGAATCCATAGAAATAAAGCTTTTAACATAAGTTTTTTACGGTAAATAATACCAATTGACAAGAAACAAAAGAAACTTGACAACATTCACCTTCGATGCGTAGGCAGCAAAACAAAGCACTTGCAAAAGTAAAGATATCCCACGCAAACTAAAACCTTTAAAAAGCTCATCCATCAACGCGGCGGGACTTTAGCGTTTTCCTAGTTACTTACTACATGGTAGTGGTCAAAATCATTTTCAGTTAACACAGGAAATAAAACTTCCCATTAACTTCAAAAATCAATAATTTCAGAATTTACTTTCAGCATTACCGCACTGAAAGAACTGTTATGTTGATACAATCAATCATATTGTGTTAATCTTTTTTAATACAATTACGCGTCCTGTGAATCGATGTAACATTTTATAAACTAGTATAGATGAATAATTTCCGCTGTCGTCGGAACAATATTCGAATTTAAAATATTTAGATTACTATACCACAATCTCTCTGAGTTATCGCGTGGGGGGATTCCCTCGTTCGTCCTTCGTCCTTAACAGCTGTGAGATCAGGTTGTGCAAAGCGAATGACTGCGGCTCATTCTCGGGCTCTGGTCAAAGTATATTCGTGTACCAATACCATCGTGAATTAGGTGTGTTGTTTTCCTTCCTCGTGTGCTGTTCTCACAATAACCGACCAAGCCAAGCCATAACATTGCCTAATTTTGAGTCACACCTCACAAGTAGACCTATAGTGTATTATAATGAATGCAGCATTTGCGTGTGATTATGAAATAAGTGCCTAGGAACATTGCGTATTTCAAAGCATTTCAAAACATATTTGCAATATTCCCTGGATTTGTTTAAGAGGTATGTATGCCTAATTTCGTCAAGCAGGTCGCTGGCGTAGGCTAACGTGTAATCGTTCACTGTGTTTTTTTGTGTCATATGAGTGTATTATAAAGGCCTATAAAAATATGTTTACAATGCAGATTAGTTGTGAAAATGTTAAAACCACCCCATCGGTTCTTGCAGCGCTATTGGCCAAGAGATTGCCCACCCCACCCTGTTTTTCGACGTAGTAAGAATAATTATGCCATAAATAAAACAGTATTTAGTATTGACACAAAGAAACAATTACATTTACTGTCAAACTCGCCCTGAACATCAGCAAAGCCTACAAATGCGAGGCGCGAACCACGGCACAAGCAGTCACATGCATGCGCCTCGCACTGATCACGTGATCCGTACGATCGCTGTGATTGGTTCCGTGGCCTAGCGCTAGGCTCCGCCGTCCCCCGGATTATTACACTTGGCGATCTTGTTTCAGTTATTACACAATATCTGAACTGCCTGTATTGAATACATTGATTGCACCATGGCCACGAGTAGTTTTTGATGTTTTGTGGAAAAAATCTCATCTCAATCTTTTACCGTTTACTTGCATTAAAGTGAAACATTTCTTTTGTGCTCAGCAAAAACTTGAAAACTTTGCGTTCGAACTGTTTCGAGGGCCCATTTCTTGTGTAATTTCGATACAATCTGAAAATCTGAATTAGCCAAACTCTTGAAAATACTTTTTTCTACCAATTGATTTTTTTAAAGTTCATTCTAGGAGAATTATCTCACTAGTTATGAATTATTAAAAATTATTGGGGAAAATGTTACTTTTAGGGGGTTTTGGGGGATTTTGGGGAGTAAATATAAAAAATTTAAATTGCCAACAATGTTTGTCGTATGCAGGATATTCTTCTGAGTAGGAATAACTTTAGTGTACGCTTTTAACACCCCGGTACACCACTATTGAGATAGAGACACATTTTTTTAAAACTGGCCTAGCCTATTGTAAAACATACGCGCTTTGCACCCCCCCCCCCCCCCTCCCCCTAACCTACGATTTCCCACAAAACATTGTAAAATGATTTTGGACTCCCCCAACCGAACAAGTGCCAAGGAGGGCCTCGGCCAAGGCCTACACCAATAGGTTTTATGATCGGACAAACTATTGCAGGCCTAACATAAATAGGCTTTCCCCATTGTAAATAATAAACTTTCCCCATTGTAAATAATAAACGTCAAAATAACAAAAGTATACCTAGTCTAGTCTAAATTGAAAACCGGAAATCGTAGGCCTTGCTGGCCTAAAGGCGTAAACATTACAGGAAGGAAGTAAAACAAACCAAGTAGTAGGCCTACCATAATATTATTGGATTGGTGACTTTAAACATTGATAAAAGGAGGGTACCCTTTAACTAATAAAAGCAAACTTCGACCTACCTGTTCTAATAAATTCCACCTTTTCATCTCCCACTGCTTTCCTGGCTATTTTCTTTTCATTATCGTAGCAAGTGTCTTTGGAATAGCCCGCGAATTTTTCAACCAATCACGTTGCTCGTTACAAGTCGCAATCCGAGCAGCGCCGAACTCAAACGAACTTGTTGCTTGAACTCGAGTTCAGTTGATCTCGTCGTGGTGGAACGCGACGGCTTGAACCTAGCTCGTGATCTCGAGTTCACTTGAACCTCTAGATCAACTGAACTCGAGTTCAGCGCGTGTTGGTGCAACCGGCCCTTAGTGCGCGAAGTTCAAACTGGTAACCATGGCATTTAGTAGGTGGGATACTATTATCCCACTGATACTTACGCGTATACGATGGGTGGGAAAATAATTACCCACTGCCCTATAAAGGGTTAAACTTTTTTCAGCGCACGTGGCCGGCCTTAAACTGGGGCAGGGGCAGTGGCCGTTCTTGAGTATGGATTTCTGCGCTTGCTGCCCTCCCCCTGGCTTCTCTTGCCCTTGCCCTTCCCCTTCACCTTATCGGCGTTCGACAGGCTGCTTTCTGCAAAATTTATAAAAACATAATCTTGTTTAGTAAATTAAAACATACATTACATGAAGTAAGACATTACAAAATATCTTCTTCAATACTTTCAATGGAATTTTGTAGGCATGTATACAACAAGTATGTGCTTGATAAGGCCCTACTTACAATCAACTCAAACAAAACAAAGATCAAAAGTAATGCTCAATTAATGAGCCCATGCCTTGCAAACACGGGACTGAATCTAATTCTTTTTGCTGTCAATAGATGATTGGGAATATCTCTTCATACACACAGAACACACAGAAGAGCAGTGTTGGATTGGAGCCTTCTTTTTCCCCTTCTTTTTATCTATTGACGGCTTACCGGTAGACCTAGTGTTTGCCGCTTTAATAAGTTTTGTCCTTGCCCTCAACTCTGTTGCAGCTTGTTTAGCTTGTTTTTCGATATAGGTAGCATTTAATGCATTTTTCATTAGTGTGTCAATTAAAATTGCGGTTTCCCGTTTTCTTTTTAATGATTTTGATTTACGCGCAGCTGCTTTTGACTGTTTAGGCAAGCAATAGGTTCATTTGTATTTATACCTTGCCACATACACGAAATGCCCGGACTAGAGCAATGGAAACGTACAGTAATATGATAACCTTTCCCGGGGATGAGCCAACAGAGCCAAATGTGTGAAAATTTCCATTTTTTTTACTTCTAAAGAAATTGTGACCAAAAATCGTTCCGCTTTCATCAATAGTGTCTCTAAAGTAGGATAAAACTGTGGTGAATGGGGTTAAGTCAGGAACCCAAAATTTATCAAAATTGCAAAATTTTTAGTTTTATCCATAAGATTTCTAAACAATAAATAGTTAATCTGAACCCACAGACGTGGTTCAGAAAAGCAGCTGGAATCTGTGGTGATAATGAAATTGTAACAGGTGTTGACCTAAGGTATAAAGGGGCAAGTCAGAAAGCCAAAATGCATCAAAATGTGTGAAAATTTTATAATTTAATGATTTTTAAAGCTATCTTTTTTAAAGAAAGATGGACTTTTTACCCAATTAGAACTGTCTAAACCCTGTTCAATTACCTCAGAAATGTCCTGTAAATGATGATCTTCAGTTCTGGGTTCACCAGGTAGAGCTCAATAAATTCTGGAGGTTCCACCCCCTCTCTCGATTCGTTCTCCAGGAAGCAAACTGTACCAACATCCAAATTCCCCGTTGTACTGTTTGAGGTTTTGGAGCAAGGGGCGAGCTACAGAGTCCACAGATCCATTCACGCATTGAACCTTAACAGCTGTACCTTCATCAAGTGCAATACCGGTGTGATGCAAGGCACGCAGCTCGTCGACAAACGGGCAGAGAAAAGTGTTCATTTCAGGCTTTGTACCCTGCTACAGTCCTCTCAACAAAACGTAGCTTTTCTTTCTCTGTACGATAGCTCGTTGATGGCAACTTGGATTGACCAAACGCTGCACTTGGATGACTTGGTGGCTGAAGCTCCATCTGTATTCCACTGCAGTGTGATGTCCAGTTGACCTATGGCATTCTTACATGTCCCCTGATGTCACACCACTCATTCCTTTTCTTTGTTTACTTGCAAACTCGGGATTGTTCATCAATCGCTGCAGTTGATCGGCAATTGGTTGATGTAAATGAAACTTTTCTTTTGAAAAAGAATTGACATTTGCTGTTCATGTTCAAATAATGAACAAGTTTGAACAAGTTGAGAGCTGCTCTAGTTAGTAATCAGTAACGTCTCTAACAAAGAAAGATCAACGCTTTTCATCATCTTTGATAAAATTGAAGGTCAGTTAAGGGCATTAGATACACTGGGCCTGACTACCAATAAATGTGTTGCTGTACTATTTCCTCTAGTAGAGTCGAGTCTACCCGATGAAACTCTTAGGGCTTGGACGAGAAGCTCGTTATCGTCTCGAGGAACGATACACGGTGGGGCAGGTGAAAATCGCCTATCGTGTCTAATCAAATTCCTCAAAAGGGTGGTTGAAAACGAAGTGGGGATTGATCTAGCCAAATCTGGGTGTGTACCGGAACATGGAGCTAGAGACATGAATAATGGGAACAAGACTAAAAATTACGTTTATGATCTTGTTGTGCTTACCGCTGCAGGGCTATTTAATGGCGAAAGTGTGAAGTGTGTATTTTGCGAGAAACGATCACGAGAGTCGTGATTGTGTTCGGGCACAAGGCATGTCAATCACCAATTAGAAGTTTTTTTAAGAAGGTAACTTTGAACCCCTATTCGTGTGGATGTCCTTCATATATTGTTTATGCAGTGCCGTCCCTGAAATGGAACCATCGCTTCGTCAACCGCTAGTTGCCGCTAAGGATTGTATTTTAAATGGAACATTTCCAAGATGTCTGCAACCTTTCTTTCTCTTTTCAATCACACTAAAGTCTTGATCATTGGGGGGATATGAATGCCCCCGTATGGGGAAAATGTACAATTTTTCGATAAAAAGTTTCAAGCAGTGCACTAGGCAATATAGAAATTGCATCATGATCAAACTGTATGCTTTGTAAAAAACTGACCAAAAACGTACCTTAAATATTACATTATTATATTTTTGTATTTTGCCCTGTGTGAATGATAATAAATTTACAACTTGACTTTTTATCATATTTAATACATTCAGTTTATATTTTGTACTTAGTGTTGTAGAAGGGAATCAGGCATAACTTGCTATGGGGCCAAGCCCTCCTAAGGGGGTCTGGCCGTCAATGGTAAGAAAAATCATCCACATACAGCGTCTACAATGCAGAACTGTTTGCAATTCTACAAAGCCTCCTGTTTGCTCTTGATAGTAAGGACTCCAAATTCTTAGTGTGCACTGATTCTTTAAGTTCACTAGAGGCTATTTGCCAAATTTACACTACACACCCATTAATTAGTAAAATACACCTAATCTTGTAGAAATTTGCTGCGAAACAAAAACCAATAGTTTTTTTGTTGGGTACCTGGTCATTCTGGTATTTTAGGAAATGATGTCGCCGACCAAAGTGCCAAAGAAGCTGGTAAAAAAAAACAAGAGGATTGACCATTTAGTTGTAACGCCTGATCTAAAAGCGTTCTTCAAACGCAAACTTATAGTAAAGTGGTGCGAAGAATGGCATATCATGCAAAATAATAAGCTTCATGAAATAAATGACGATGTTACACCTTGGATCTCTTCAAGGCGCTCTTCTCGACGCGAAGAGGCCGGTTGTTCTGACCCGTCTACGCATTGGACACACACATCTCACTCAAGCATACCTTTTAAGAGGCGAAGATCCACCCCCATGTGAGCAGTGTGGTGAGATTTTAACTGTTAAGCACATTTTAGTAGAATGTCCCCAACACATGGACGAGAGGAATGATTTTAAGGCTATTCCACCGCGTTTTTCTATTTTCCAAAATATGCTACTAAGTCAAAATATAGTGAATGGCTTTGAAACATGGCTATTTTAGAAAATCAAAAATATTTTTTCCAAATTTTTCTGATCCGGTACACGGCCAATATAGCCACCTCAAAATAATTTCGAACTTCAATTCGCCAGGGCACACCATTCAACGTAGGGTGTTGTGCTTTTGTGACATTAATTTTCAACTGTTTTTCTTTGGACTGACTGAGAGAAAACAGATTTATTTTAACAATTGTCTTTCCTGCGAATTTTTCGTTTGGCGGTACAAATCGGTAAAAAATACCGCCAAACGAAAAAATTCGCTGGAAAGACAATTGTTAAAATAAATCTGTTTTCTCTCAGTCAGTCCATAGAAAAACAGTTAAAAATTAATGTCACAAAAGCACAACACCGTACGTTGAATGGTGTGCCCTGGCGAATTGAAGTTTGAAATTATTTTGAGGTGGCTATATTGGCCGTGTACCGGATCAGAAAAATTTGGAAAAAATATTTTTGATTTTCTAAAATAGCCATGTTTCAAAGCCATTCACTATATTTTAACTTAGTAGCATATTTTGGAAAATAGAAAAACGCGGTGGAATAGCCTTAAACTAAAACCTAATTTAAAAGATATCTTATCTGATGAATCAGAGAATATAACCAATGTTTTTAAATATTTGAAATCAACAAAGCTGTATAATAGAATTTTAAAAATAGCACATCACTCTAAAAGAGAACATGGGCACTAATAACCTTAGTGTTGTGTGCCCTTAAACCCTAATAACTAACTAACTAACTTAGAAACCTGAGGGCCATCAAATTCCAACTCGCAACCTTCTCGTGGTTTGGCCCGTGATTAGGGGAGTTTTTCTCCTTGAAACTAATGGCGAGCTCTGGGTCGTCGTCGGGGAACTTTCCCCTTCCCTTTGACTACCTCCCCGACGGCGACGACAATGACAACATGGACGGATGATGACACAGACGGAGACGACCACGACGTGGGGGAACCCCTGCCCTCCCCATATGCTTGTGGCTGGTTCTGACCAGCACAGGCCTGTCCGCCCCTTGTTCCCCTGCGTCATCCCTTACGTCGCTCCCTTCGTCTCGATTAGCCAAGTTGCATAAATATGAGACGTTAAGCAAAATCCAATCAAAAATTAGAAACCTGAAAACAAAGCTGTACATATGCATTATTTTTATTTTATTATTATTTTATTTTTTTAAAATGTTGTTACAACTTGTATAGACAAATAGTTTTTTTTTTTACTATTAACAACTACAGGAAAAATAATCATTTTTGTATGTATTTTTGTAACCTCCCCTTGTTCTCTGCAATTTAAAAAATATATAAATGAAAGTTCATTCTGATTGTTGAGTGATAGTGACTTGCAAATAGCATTAACTTTCTCTTATTTTACTTTCAGCACAAAAAGAAGTTTTTTTAAAAAAAGGAACCTTGTTACATGATGATATTTAATTTGTAAATTGTGTAGTATAATATTGATTTACCGTAGATGCTGGTTCTGTCGTCGCTTGTTATTTTTTAAAGATATTTTGTCATATCTCGGTCTTGGTGTTGCTACATCAGGAACTGGAGCTTCATTGGTGAGGGTGCCTTCTCCTTCTTGTTCTCTATAATTAAAAAGAAAAAAACTTATTCTGATTGTTGAGCATTATAATTTTTTATTTTGTTCCCCGACGGCGACGACAATGACAACACAGTTGAATGATGACACAGACGGAGACGACCACGACGTGGGGGAACCCCTGCCCTCCCCATACGCTTGTGGCTGGTTCTGACCAGCACAGGCCTGTCCACCCCTTGTCCCCCCGCGTCATCCCTTACGTCCCTCCCTTCGACTCGATTAGCCAAGTTGCATAAATATGAGACGTTAAGCAATATCAGTAAAAAAACTTCTAACTTTGACGGGAATCGAACCCTGGACCTTCTGCATTGGAAGCAGATATGCTAACCACAAGACCAACGAGCCACACTCGAACCCTATTGCCTATTGCTGTTTATTATCGCTATATTGTATATTGCTATTGCTGTTGGTATTTTAGTATTCTATAAGCTTTTTTGGGGGCTACACCTACTGTAATGACCCCGTGCTGCCTTACCTGGGTTGGGCATCCGGAGATTAATACCGAGTTGCGACTTAGTTCCCTAAGATCTACGAGGAACTACGAGCATGATAGTATTCCTACTGCAGAGATCCGTCACTTAAGTGGAAGATTAGCGGGTCGTCGGTGCTAATGGTCACAAGGAGTCCTCTCCCATGAAATTTGCCCAACGGGTGTTCCCCATTTCTTCTTATGTTCAACATCTTATTGAATATCGGCGATGCGGACATCCCGAGTTGGCAAATATAGACAAGGTATTCCAGAACAGGCTCTTTAAACAAATAAACATCAATGTCAAGTTATATTATACACTTTTGATGATTACAAATAAATTAGTGATACAGTCAATATCTAAAAATAGATATTTCGTGTTTGACCCATACACATAGACCTACAACCGCACACCCCGAAAAAGTTACACCGACAGGGTAACCACGGGTTATTACGCTCAGCACTCTTTCTTCATCAGCAGGGTTAGAAAAGCCCCATCACTATCGTCAAAGTTCCAGTCATCGCGTCAACGCGTCCTTCTTCAGAGGAAAAGGTCCAAACCGCGGTCCAAACTTTATGTTTGATAAAACCCCTATGGAAATATAACTACTCCTCAGCAGGTGCTTCTCTCCCCTCTTCAGTAAGTGTGAGGGGCCTGGATCCCAATACAACGCAAATGTACATACATAAATACATTTTTATAGGAATGCCCGCTGTAGGGTATACACATCAGATTCCACCGGTGTGACCCTCTTCAGGTGACTAACTAGGTATATTGCGGATAGGACAATTGTGAAGGGATGTCCGAGGGCTATTTAAGAGGACTCAATCCCTTGCATTCGCATTAACGACTGAGGAAAACCTCGGAAAAAACCTTCAGTCTGGATTGCCGGTCTCGACGGGATTCGAACCCGGGACCTCCCGAATCAGAGTCGAGCGCTTAGCGCTCGAGCCAGTTCTCCACTCCACTAGAAAACAGCCGAGATCACCGAAGTCCATCCTGGTCCTGACGGTTTAGTGCGAGTGGCAACCATCAAGTCCCCCTCCGGCATCTATCGCCGACCCATTCACAAACTGTGTCCATTCCCTGAGTAATCTCAATTGGACTCTGAGACATAGTATATAGTTGTGATGTTAAGTGTAATTTGTTTTAGTGTTAACCAGCACAGGCCTGTCCACCCCTTGTCCCCCCGCGTCACCCCTTACGTCCCTCCCTTCGTCTCGATTAGCCAAGTTGCATAAATTGACTTAAAATGAAATTGAACTGAAATGAATTAATTTGTGGAAATGAAATGTGTTGTGGTTGCCGGCATAGTGAAGTTTTTAGATGATCGGTTTGTCCGATAATGGCGAGTCCGCCTAGCACGGCGGCCATGGCTCACACTCCCATCTTCAGATCGTCCAGACTCCGAACCTATGGGAATTTAAATCACTTTTGTTATTGCTATTAGGCCTAAGTTTCCTTGAGTTACATCTGTTATTTTCAAGTTTCATGGAACACGTTTTTTCTCAGGATTGCAACACATGCAAATGCTGGGGCCTATGCTCGTTGATGGTGTTTTGCTATATGATAGTCTTTATGATATGATGATTAATATGTCTATTTAAGTGGATGCGTTTTGTTGAGAAATTTAGTTTAAAAAATTAAAAAGTTTTATATATAGGTAGGCCTATGTGGCTACCTTTGGGGTAATCCTCCACGTCGCCAAGTAGCTCACGCACAGCCCTCGAGAGAGAGAAGAAGTCCTCAAAGTCCTTGGCTCTGTTTACCACTGATTGCTTTAAATGCTATTAAAAATATCGATCTTTTGTTGGTCATCGCTCACTCGTCGATTGCGTCGTGGCCTACAGGGTAAACTTAGTTGCTTTGATTTACTGTCCCCCACTGAAAATCAGTTTGAGTGGGTAGACTCTAAATACAAATTATTTTATTTATTTATCCCCACTTTCAATCACTCTTTCTTAAAAAACAGTCCTTACTACCTTTGCAGCAAAATATACAACAACAAATTTCCACATAGTATTAAAAAAAAAGTACACCCGCTTTATTTAAAAATGAAGTAAAGACGTATCTCATTAATCACAGGTTCTACTCCTTTGAGGAATTCCTTAACCCTGACATATTACAAATTTAATAATGTTCGTGATCTCTACTACAAATTGTTTTGTTACTGCACAAAGCATGTTGTATTATAAGATTGTTGTACACATACTAATTGTTAATGTTATAATCATGTACATAGTAGTTATCATTAAGGGGAATCCCTAGACCCAAATATAATTTCAAAAGAATGCAGTAAAGACGTCTGAAAAGTAAGTAGAATGTAAGACAGGCTTAATAAAAGAGCGGATTATTTTTTTGAAATTTTTTTGACGGGATATAACCTCAGAATCAACAATTATGTTCAAATTACTGGAATCAGTTGCTCAAGTTCAAAATTGAATTTTGAGCAGCGGGTTTTTGTATATTATTTCTAAACTCCTTTAACTACAAGCTAAATAAAAGGATTTTTGGTTTTATATGATTTGTTGCGTTGCACAATTTTTTTCGCCTGCCGGTACTATTTCAAATTTTGTACCGTTTAACGGAAAAAATCGTGCAACGCCTGAAACCATATAGAACCAATTTCCCTTTTATGTAGGTTGTAGATAAAGGAATGTAGAAACAATATATAAAAACCCGCTGCTCAAAATTCAATTTTGAACTTGAGCAACTGATTCCAGTAATTTGAATATAATTGTTGATTCTGAAGTTATGTCCCGTCAAAAAAATTTCAAAAAAATCATTCGCTCTTTTATTAGCCCCTCTTACATTCTACTTACTTTTCAGACGTCTTTACTACATTCTTTAGAAATCATATTTGGATCTAGGGATTCCCCTTAAGTATCATTCATTCCCTCTCCCCCAAGAGGGGTTATATCTGTACAGTGTATTGGATCGAGTGAATAAATATGAATTATTGATTATTTCACGAGAAAAACTGTAATTTCGTGTGGTTTTAATTTCGTGACTATCCCTCCCTCTAAACGCTCGTATATGACCAACGAGTCGGAGCTGAGAAGGCTATGAGAAGGGATAGTTTACTTTGTGACCATTCGTGGAATAACATGATAATGCTGATGTAAGATCGTGGGCGAATTTGTACAAACAAATCATATGGGTCTGCATTTTGACTGCTCACCTGGAGAAAGGGATGTATAATAATAATAATAATAATTATTATTATTATTATTTTTATTTATTCAACAAATGCCAAACTTTACAAATACACATACATATTATGTAACACACCATATACAGCACAGGTAAACCAAGAGCACATAACGGGCGGACGTGTTTTGCGACGCTCTCGTACCCTGCACCTTTTTTAAACAATAGCATAAGTCGAACTTTTTGTTTGTAGAATGTTGTGTAGAATGAATGTCAGTGAGACCGAACAAATTAGAAAATACAGAAATTAAAAAGCAGTGTTATCCAATTTACTTGGGATAGCAAGGAATATACAACTCGCCATCACTTTGTCTCTGCTTTTCATTGATGAGGTTTACAACATACATTTAGTTTTACTTAGATTTAACTTCAATTTATTTAGCCTAAGCCATTCAGCTAATTCAACTAAAACTCTATTCATTGCATCACAAATCTCTTGAACACTTAGCCCTGAACATGCTAACAGCGAGTCGTCTGCAAACAAGTTTATAAAAATGTTTTTATCATTATTAATACTGATTATATCATTTACATAGATAATGAACAATAACGGGCCCAACACGGAGCCCTGAGGGACACCATGCTCACATAATAATTCCCGTGAAACTTCATTTTGGAATTAAGTTTTTTGCTTCCTATCGGTTAAATAGCTTTTCAACCACTCCAATGCCTTACCCCTTACTCCATAATTGTGCAACTTATTTAGTAATATCTGTCTATCAATCGTTTCAAATGCTCTTTTAATGTATTTTTTTTAATGTCAGAGCTAGGAGTTTTGTCTGTGGTCAATAAGGTTAGAAAATCCATAATAACTTACTAACTTACTCAATAACTTACTCAATAACTTACTATAAGTTTTTGGCGTAGTGTCGGAAATCCTAAATTTATGGCGGTTGTTTCGTACCATCTTTCTGCAGTGAAATCACACATACTTTGTACCAGTAGTTAATAAATTGCAGTGTGAAGATCTAATACTATTTGTAACCGTATCACTGAAAAGGTTATCTTTTTTTGTTTATCTTGTTGTGCATCTTTTCAACAACATTTGCATCACTACAGCTTTGGCATACATGCCAGTTTTCAAAAACATCATTGATGAAGGCAATGTTATTAAAATCGACATCCCACTTCCTCGAATATTTTTTCCAAATTGCATGGTTATCACTTATTTGCCTCCCGATGACTCGACTTGATTTTACTGACGTTAAACGCTCAGTCGATGGTGATTTGTTTTGTTGTTGCTCTGCGCTTCGAAAAAATGGTAGCTAAAGTTTTTTCGACGTTTAGACCTACCCTCCATTTTTAGTACCATGGTGCTATGACGTTTAAGCCTTTTTGTAGTTTAGTTACAGCCAGGTTTAGTGAGGATGAAGATGAGGCCAGAGCGTCATCGTCCGCAAACAAATGAATCACAACTTCTGCTGGTAGCTTCGGCAATTCAGATGTGTAGATATTAAGCAGGGTGGGGATTAGCACCGACCCCTGGGAAACTCCAGCAAGAATGGGTCGCGGGGCAGAAGCCGCACCCATCCATGTTGCGACAAAGGTTCTGTCAGAGAGAAAGGAGTGCAACAGTGCCAGAAGATAGAATGGGCATTCGTTTTGGGCTAGTTTAAGTAATAGGCCATCCACCTTCATTCACCTTCATTCACCTTGTCGAAAGCCTTTGCAACATCCAAAAATGCAACTGGTGTATAGAGTTTGGTGTTGTATCCTTTTGTAATTTTGTTGATTAGTCTCAGAAGCTGGTGTTGTGTGGAGGTACCTTCGACAAATCCAGACTGACAAGCAGGAATTATGTCTTTGGTGGTTGTGAGAGCTTTCAGTCGAGTTAGTATAACGCGTTGCAGTACTTTAGCCATTACGTTGAGGAGACTAATGGGTCTGTAGCTAGTTGGGTCAGTGGGAGGTTTTCCTGGCTTGAGAATTGAGATGACTCGGGCAGCTTTCCACGATCGTGGAAAGTAGCCTAGGTTGATGGAAGATTCCAATACAATTGACATGGGCACTGATAACTCTACTGTTGAGTGCCCTAAAACAACATTAACTATCTAACTGAACTATACACACTCATTTTAAAGCAGTTATCTGTGTTTGTGGTTGGGGAAAGGCGAGAGGAGACAAACAGCTTACCTTAAAGGTTGTAGGAAGCTGCTCGAGACGAGGTGCACATATATTTACAATTAACAACTAACAAAAATGTCGAACGTTTCGCCCTACACGGCCTTGGTCACCGACCGTTGGAGAAGAACTAATATTTAAACATTATTTACAGTTATTTTACAAGGCGCTGTTGGGGTGAGTTGGTGGCGGTGTGCAGGTGGGGGGGTTAGTGAGGGAGGCGTGGGCAGCCTACCTCAGATTGAGGTAATGCTTTCGGCGCGAGCTGCTGATGATTTGGTGCGCCAATTCCCATTGTCTCAGGTGTTCCTAATTGCATGATGGGAGCAACGACTTCACTACCCTTGTGGTGTAACAGTTGTGTAAGTCTCTGTTGTGGGTGCATGCGTGAAAATTCCTGAATTTATTAATTTACATTAAAATACATATTTTTTCTTTCGCTATTACTGTCATCACTATAATTTTATTTTATTTTATAAACTTAGAAAACAATATAATCCTGAAACACACTATAAACTCATTCCATTACTTTCAATATCATAGGTGGCTCAATATGACCTAACCGGTTGAAGCGCAAAAGTTTCTCACGTCGTCATCGTGGTGTACTACCTGACTCTGCAACATGTGATTGAGAAGAAAATTGAATGTGAAAAGAATTTAAATTTTGAAGAACACAAAAATTACATGAAAGTCTGCAAATAAATTACTTACTGTATCCGGTTGTTCAGCTAGCTCATCGGAGAACACCAGTCAGCAGTCTGCAGCAGTCAGTTATATTTTACATTTTTTAAATTTAATCATTACCTACTTAATTAAATAGTTAAGAGTGAGAGGGATTACACATTCCTAGGGGTTTACAAATAATACTACTGTCAAGTAGGTTATTGAATCATTAAATGAAAGTAAGCAGTTACATTTGACAAAGTTATAAAAGTATAAAATTAAAATTGAATTTATCAGTCAGTTTAGGCTGTCCCCCCGCGTCACCCCTTACGTCCCTCCCTTTGTCTCGATTAGCCAAAGTGCATAAATATGAGACGTTCAGCAATATCCAATATCCAATCAACGTTCCATTTTATAAGTTTTACTGACCAAAATTGAGTAAATTTTGGTGATTTCACCAAATTTTAATTCAAAATCAATGAATTAATTTAGGAATACGCATAATGGATAACATAGATTTATTCTTTATAAACGTTAGTGCGAATTTTGATAATGGTGTTATAAACCGTTTACCCGAAAAATCTAGAAAGCTGAGCGCTTAAACTCGCCTCCGTTCTAGCCACGGCCAGGCTAGTAAAGTATAAACTATTGTGTATACAAATTTTCAGTTGATTTTGTTTCTACAGTTTGTATTTTTTAAGTAATAGTTAGGCCATCAAATTCTAACTCGCAACCTTCTCGTGGTTTGGCCCGTGATTAGGGGAGTTTTTCTCCCTGAAACTAATGGCAAGCTCTGGGTCGTCGTCGGGGAACTTTCCCCCTTCCCTTTGACTACCTCCCCTACGGCGAAGACAATGACAACACGGACGGCTGATGGACACAGACGGAGACGACCACGACGTGGGGGAACTCCTGCCCTTCCCCATACGCTTGTGGCTGGTTCTGACCGCACAGGCCTGTCACACCCCTTGTCTCCCCGCGTCATCCCTTACGTCCCTCCCTTCGTCTCGATTAGCCAAGTTGCATAAATATGAGACGTTAAGCAATATCCAATCAATCAATTTTAAGTGAAAATTGCTATGTATTTAACACGGTTTTGGGGCACAGCCTTGTACAGCTCCTGCGTAATTGCGTACTCCGTACGTTTAAGCTCGGTCGCGCTTTATAGCTTTGGATTTCTTCCCCAGCCCACCTTTTGCCATATTTCCCGTGCTCTTAACGGCCGAGTGACCTTTCCTCTGTGGGATTTTCCGCTTAGGTTCTTCGTTATTAGTACTGACTTCCCGTAGGGCATCAGTGAACCTTACAATCAGGTCTTCTGCCGTGGTTGTTACTTGTTTAAGGTCACCAGTGACACAACCTAACAGTATATGGTCCAGATCTCTTCAGAGCTCCAGAATCTGGGCGTCTAGTTCCATGCTGTTTAGTTCCTCGCTCCTGGTGCCTTCGTGGACTCTCTTCCTTAACAGAGATCGGTCTACTTCTGGCCTGGCACTTGCTATTTTTTCTTTTGGTCTCGGATCGCTTTCGCTATCTTTGCTTACTGGGGCTTTATGCGGGATAGGTGGACTGAGTTCAACTCCTTTTGTCATCGAGAGGTGGAAGTCTCGCATTTCGTTCGACGAGTCTTCCCCTGGAGGAAGTGCATTGTGTGCTACACCAGAGTCAGGACTCGAAGAGGGTTCACTTTTGATTTCTTCCCCGTCCCACCCTTTGCCTTATTTCTCGTGCTCTTATTGGCTGAGTGACCTTTCCTCTGTGGGATTTTCCGCTTAGGTTCTTTCTTATTAGAACTGCCTTCCAGTAGGACGTCAGTGAACCTTACAATCAGGTCTCCTGCATTGAGAATGTCTGTTCTGTCGAGACTGAAAGGTTATCTCGACGGTGCGTATCCAGTGTTGTTCTGCGGTCATTCCCGTCCTGCACAGGTTGCGCAGTTTATGTTTGGTCGGTGTTAGCTTCTGTTCAGTGCGAGATTAGAGGCTTGACACACTATGGGCGCCCACAGGATTGATTTCAGGGGGAGGGGGGGGGGGGGGGGGTGTGTGTGTGCAAATTTAAGTTAATTTTTTTTGCTTGCCTACCTTGCATTATAGCCACAACCTCTCGATGGTCACTCGCATGCGTCGCGCATCCAAACCAAATTTATCAATAATAGTATTCACAAAAGAGTTTTTGTTTTCCTTAACCATATCCCGATGGACACTTGCTAAACTTATCCCCTTAACGTTGGTCTGTCATCGTAGCCTCGAAGCCATGTTTTGTACTCGGCGAACGTTACTAAGCGAACGTTCCAATGAGCACGTGGTTACAGGTAAACTTAAAAACCCCTACTGGATTCTTGCGTGATTCAAGGAAAGAGCGTTTTGAATATTTCAATAAGTCAATGTATTGAATTTGAAGGTCATCAGCAGTATTGTTTAGTCTCCCTTCCCACAAGTCAAACCACATCTCTGCCTCAACTAGAAAGTTTTCGATGTATTTCTCTACTATTACTACTATTTGGGGGGCTTCGCGACGACGCTTCCGATCTACTACACGACCGACAAGTCAAAGATCAAGTGCCCCCTGGATACGGGACAGAAGCCCGTAACCAAAAGTCGCCGCACCACGCCACGCTATCATCATGGCTCCATCCGATGTTCACCTAAGTGAAAAAAACGGCACCTTATCAGGACCACAAAACAAACTATAAATACTGAACGCAGGAAGGCGGTCTGCCAAAAAACTGGGACGAGATCTACGCATGATCTACTAACAAAATGCAGATGTATTCTGTATCTCAGAGGCTGGTAAAATGGCATGAGAAAGCAGACAAAAATCTAAGTGACCTTAAAAACTCCCAACTACGTCTCCACATCCTGGGAGAGAAGCAGGAAACTATCTTTCAGGCTTGATCGTTTGGAGTGAGAGTAAACCCTGATCTCCACCTTCACAGTCACACATAAAAATGGAGCTTAGTGGCGAACAAGATTGAAATCGCTTCCCTGGACGTCTGGATGAGGACAAATTAAGTATACCATTCATATGTATACAACCCCTCCAGAAAACGACAGCTGCTCGAAAAACTATCAAAACGTGTCGAGGAACACAAATCATCGTTTGGCGATTTTCCCAATGCTACGACCAAAGATTGGGACTACGCAGTCGACCACTCCAGTTGGACAAACTGTAAGCAGAATTGGTCTAACTCGAACGCACTCTTCCTGCTCGAGGACCCGGACCAGGAGAACAGGGCCACTTTCCTCTCCAACTCGGATTACACTTCCCGACCAGATCTTGTCATGGCCCACCCACTCAGCAATTGCGGATGACCTTAAAACAAGAAAATCTCGATTAGCCCCTCAGGGTTTGGGTCATAACGGTGATTAAAATAGCGCCATCAAGAGCGCTTCAAAAATGAGCAGTATCCCTACCTGAGGTGGAACTTCCGAAACGGGGGGGGCCCAAAAAAAAAAAAAAAGGGGGGAATGACTTCACAAAAACATGGAAAAATCTGCCTCCACCACCCATCTCTCGGGCAACCCACATCGAGATACAAAACTGCTGGGGAAAATACTGGAAGCTGCACGCAAAACCATCCCATAGGCTCCCGAAAAAACTAAAACCCTTTTGGAGCAGGAAAGCTTGAAAATCTGAGGATTTAAAGCGTAACAAATGTAGACAGATACAGAACAAGCAAAAAGACCCCAACCAGCAAAAGAAAAGCTCTGAAGCTCAAAACAACCTCACCCAAAGCAATCACGAGAAAAAGAGCAGAATTTAGAAAAGTTTCTGTTGAATCTGGACTAAGAAAAGACTCCTAAAAAGGCTCACATCTAACACTGCCAACGTTATGTGGGAAAAAAGCACAAGCCAGAAGAAGAAAATGCTCCCTTCTCTATAAGGAAATATGAGTGGACAACAAAGAAAAGAGGCTGATGTCCTGTGCAGACACTTAACCACCATAAGGCAGCCCTCCAAGAAAGAAGCCAAAAAAGTTGCACACAAAAATTAAGTACAAGCACATGCCAAACAACGCTTACCCCCCCAATCGGCTCTTCACTCCCAGGAGCTGGGAGTATGCAATCATTCAAACTAGACAACAAAAAAGCGACCGGCCCTGACAAGATTCATTGTTGAATTCTTAAACACTGGGACCTAAGGCACCGGAAACTTGTCCTCGACCTCATAAACCAGTTCCTGGACCAGTGACCAGCCCATCAAGCTGGAAAAATTGCCTTCATCCACGCCAATTCTTGTGAAGCCTGAGAAAAGACGCTCTGACCCTGCCAGCTATCGTCCAATTGCCCTCACAAGCGCCCTTGCAAAGACGTCCTGAGAAAATAGTCAATGCACGCTTTGGGATAATCATACCTCGAAAGCAACTACATCATCGCCGAAGACACAGGCAGGTTTTCGGACAACACCGAGGCACCACAGACCAAGTCGCATACTTTGCGCAGACCGTCAACAGAGGGTTTCAGCAAAGGTGAAAGCACACTGGCTGTCTCCATCGACTTTCTGGAGCTTTCGACTCCACCGACCGGTCATGGTCAGTCAAGGCAGATGATCAAAGATGAAAGTACCAAACAAACATTGTCAGGATGGCTCAACGACTCATTAACAAGATGCGTATCAAGGTGGTTCACAAAGGTGCCCATTGCAAAACACGTAAGACGCGAACCGGAGTTGCTCAAGGTACAATCACCAGCGCCCGACCGTCTTCAAAATTGCAATCAAGGGTCAATCAAACTATTGATCGAATACTGGACTTGTCGCAAGTTTTTGCAGACGACTTGTCATCTTCTTCACAGGAAAATGTCCGGTTGGGGGACTGCGAGGCAAAAATGGGCCTCGCCATGACGATAGCTGCAAGTGGATCAAAGTGCACGGCTTTAAGATAAACGCAGCAAAACCATCTGCACTACTTTCACGAATGAGTCACAATCCCTTCAAGTTCAACATCACTCTGATGGCCGAACAGATTAAACAGACAGATGAGATAAAGTACCTTTTCGTGACTCTCGACAAAAAAATGACCGGCCAAGATCCACTTTGAAAAGCTGCAGAGAAGGGCCAAAAAACGACTACGACTCCTTTCAAAGGGTAGACGGTTGGTGTGTCCTGGGGCGCAAAACTAGACACTCTGGCGCTTGGACCTACAAAACGGACATCAAGCACCAGCCATTGACTACGGCACCGAAGTCTTTTCTGCCGCCGCCGCAACGCCACGCCAGCCATGTCGTAAGAGTCCAAATCGAGCCCTCGCCTCATAACGGGAGCAGTGGGAAAACCAACCTCCTCCCAATATCGCCATGGAGGGTTCAGCCAATTGAGCCTCTACAGCTTAAGAAGGAGCAGCGCGCTGTCCAAACTGCACGAAAAAACTGGCGCGCCTAAACCCGACAAATGGGCTCAATACCCACCTCAAAAGTCAAGGCGGCACTAACTTTGCTGAAAACAGTCCACAAACTGAAGAGTAAAAACTTCCTATCCTTTTTTATCCTAGAAGCACCACGTGGAACCACTGACGTACCACTACCAGAGCTAGCTGCCGGACAAGTCCAATAAGCTTGCCACGGGGACCCAAAATGACGGCATCGAGAAGAAAGATGACCATGACCATTAAAGAAAATGAAAGAGCTTGCGAGAAGCACCTGAAGAAGCACTTTCCTCTTCAGAGTGGGCTGCAACATCTTCACAGACGGTCATATGACTCTGCTACAAACAGAACAGGTTACGGCATCCACTGCATCTCCTTTGAAGAAGGCCACTCCATCAATGGGAGCTGGCGAAACATACTTCGACGCTGAGGTCGCAGCCATTGCCAGGGGCGGCAGAAAAAATCGCCGAGACCCCCGCCTTCCACCCGCACAAAGACAAAATTGTGATCCTAAGCGGACAGCGTCTCAGCCATCCAATTGTCTCTCAAGAGCGACCTCCACCTAAATCGCTGATTTTCAAAAACTCCCTGTCGGCATCCGCAGTCAAACAAAACTATTAGAGGACTCAATGGATCCCCAGCCACTGCAAGTAATGGGGAATGAAAAGGCAGACTCTGGCCAAAGTGCCACAAAAGCACCGCTAACACCAGCAGCGCCTCTCTCCTACCAAAATGTCAAAACTAAGATCAAGTCAAACCACAAAAAGGATCTTCAGAAACACCCACAGAAGAGACTTCACGACTAAAGAACTGGTGGACCGAGATCAAAAAAGGGCCAGACAAAGACTGGTCGAGGAGACGGCCACCGACCATTTCCGGCTGTAACCGAGTCACGACGTCTGCAGCAACCACCGGCACCGCTTCAAACATTACCCCCCCCACAGAACCGGGCCACCTGCCAAACTTTATAATTAGAAGATAAGACAGAAGGAGCGAATCTCTTCAGATGTGCCGCCCTCAAGAATGACATTGACTCCCTGCCCGATGGACATGAGCAGGATTAGAAAAGGAGGGCAGTCTTATATTGGACTAGCAACGACAGGAAGAATGGCTGAAGAGGCCAACTTTGCACCAGAAAAAAAAAATATATGTATCATACTTGCATCTGCATGATGCCGCTCGATCCTTGATTTATCATTGGTTTAGGGTGCAGCTGGAGAAAATGAATACGCATTTTGTTTGTATCAGCAACCTTCGGAAAGTGACGTGATTAGAGAGTCTAAAATAAGGTATGAAAAGTGCACGCCGATATAATATTCTTCTGGAAGTCTCTGCCGGTACGTTTGATCGGTTTGTTTGCCTAGCAACTCGCCTTGGGCACGTGCATGATCTCTACCTCAAAGTGGGCTGCTGTACAACCAATGTCTTCCAATTGCGTGGGCTTCTGTTTCTTGTTAATGTGGTTCAGGTAGACGTCTGTCTAACCCTTCAGACCGAATAAATTCCGTGTGAATGTTGTAATTTTATCAAACAATTTGAATTTTGCATTTTTCGAGATTTTAGTATTTTTCATATTTTTTATCATGATTTTTAAAGAATTTCGGGAAATTTTGGATTTTGATTTAAAGATACATTTTAAGGTTAAAATTACAATTCTATGTGCCACACCTTCAAACAAGATTTTTTTCTGAATTTTATGCATATTTGGATTTTGTGTATCTTCAAAATACCTGGCAATACTAGAGTATAGTCAAATTTCCGGGAAAAAGAAAAAAAATTGTTGTTTGCATTTTTTTTGCAGATGTCTATTTTCAATCTTCTCTTTAAAAGAGGTACCATTCGTACCATTGGCATAGGGACTGGAAAAAATATTTATTTATTTATCCCCCCCCCAAAAAAAAAAAAAAAAAATGGGGGGGGGGAAAGTTATTTACCCGCAATTTAAATTTAAAAAACTGATGTCCTTGTTTGGTGGACGTGGGGTTCTGAGAGTTTTAGAGAATGATCTTGTTCCGTCCAGACTGAAAGATTTTGTTGCTACTCAGTAGAGTGTTGTTTGTGAATCTCGTGTTGTTTTTCTCGAAATTCTCGTCTTGTTAAACACTCGATTGGAATTCAGTGGAGGTCAATAAATTCTAGTGTGCTACAATCTACTATCTACCTCGTGAGTGAGGTGAAATGCCCCGTGTTACACTTGGTCTGTCATGACAGTAGATCCATAGATATTGTAATATCTGCGATAACATAGTATCGTCGCGATGAACCTCACTACACTTTTAAATATAGCTCCCCCCCCCCCCCCCCCCCCCCCTCGCAAACAATTTTTTATGCATCTTGAGATCGTGTGAAAGGACATTATTACGATTTAAATAATTCAATTCACTTGACGTGCAACACGAATATGACCTCGCGCCCCCCGCACTTTTGACTGCCATCTATACAGGCCTAAAGTACACATAGCTCAGCCGCCGCAGCGGCATTTCTCGCAGTCGGTCAGTTGTTCTTGTTGGAGGCGGATGTGTTTTGTCTCCGCTCTTCGTTCTGTTCTTGTTCGATCTCCACGGTCTCAGGACTAAGGAGTTGGCTTCTGTTACTACTGAATGTGTTTTTGTTTGTGTGTTACCGTTACGAGGATGTCTGTTCTGTCAGACGTAAGTTTTTTTAACATTTTTCTGTATTGCTTGTCAGTCAAGTGCTTGTTATCTTCGGTATTGCGACCCGTTTGTTCCGTCCACACAGCCCGTGGGGTTTATGGTTTGGTCAGTGTGAGATAAAGTCGTCTTACTGCTGAAGTGTGTTGTTTCAGCAAGTCTTGGCGTTGTGTCTCACATTGTTCTGTCAAAGGTGTTAACTCAAGAGGTTGTCTGTTCTGTCCAGGACTGGAAGGTTCCGTTTACTTTTTATTCTATCCTGCTTCTCAGGAATTGGGTCTTGTTACGACGCATAACAGAATAACATTTTGTGTAGTGTGTGCCCCCTTGTATGAAGGTGCAACCAAAGCTGCAATGTTAGTGGGCTTTTTAGTGAATCCCCCAAATGCCAATGCCAACAGCTCCCACAGCCAGCGGTTAGCCGAGCCGTTTAACGGTTTCCACTCCGAAACACCGAAGTTAAGCAAAAAACGGCCCGTGGTCATGGGTTTAGAGTGGGTGACCGCTCTACCTGAAACTCAGGATACCTTGTTGGGAGCAGATGGAGGGTTCGAGAGCTAGTGTAACGGCTAGTTCTTCTTAACGTCTCCCTCGGCAGTCCGGGTTAGTGGGGGAAAACCTATATGACTGTTCAAAGTTACACCGTCCTGTCGGATGGGACGTTAAGCCGTTGGTCCCCTTGGTACTTTTCGAAAGGGAGTAGGTACGTGCCGGTACCGGGTTCCCCTCCTCCCTTCGTTCATACTTCATCCTAAATCTATCACCACTCATCGTCTCGATTAGCCAAAGTGCTAAATATGAGACGTTAAGCAATAATCAATCAATCAACAGCCTGCCACGAATTTACCTAAAAATTTAACATTTATGGATCTTATTATTGTTCAGTCTTGGGTTACGGGCACCTTAGTATGCCTACTATAATTAACACCCGCAAAATGTGTTAACTTTTAATGACATGGGTACGCCAGTACGACTGCATCATAGTGAACTATATATTCATATGAAATCAAGCTAGGTTTGTTTCTGGTGTAGTTTACTGATAGGTTTAACCGAATCTCATTACAATGTGAGATGGGGGGGTTTCAGTGTGAAGGCGCCACAGCGCCTTCGGGAAACCCAGCACGGAGACAATTCATTCCCTATTCAAGTATATTTTACTTTCGTCAGTTTCATTTTGGGCCTTGCATCACGCAACTCACATTAATGTGGAGTAGTAACACGTGTTTTGTTTACTTTATAACTAAAAAGGAACATGCGTTTATCACATGCGTTAGCTACATGTTATGTTCATTTTCTTGACCTGCTGTCAAAGAATTGTAATCCAAAAAAGTTAATTTCGGTTGGGGCCTTGTTCCTCGCCTACTTTATACAAACCCATTTCAATTATGGCAAGTATTAGTCTCCTATAGTACAGTGTATCACGAACAAGCTTATTACTAAAGAATGCTAATCTGACCGCCCTGTCATTTGGCCCACCAACTACCACATACCAATCTTTTCTTTTTAAATTTCCTGCATTTT